>CAUYRT010043954.1:0-19661 GCA_963574885.1 Lepilemur ruficaudatus
AAATAAAATAAAATAAAATAAATTTAAAAATAAAAATACAGTAAGTCCTTCTAGATATGGACACTATTAAGAGCTTACTATTATTTTTTATTCGTGTGATTATGGGTATAGTGGGCATATTAAAGAGAGAGAGCAACTCAATCTTCTACAGGTGTATATACTAAAATATTTACAGATGAAATGGTACGCCTACGATTTCCTTTAAAATAACTGGTAGTGGGGATAGGAATGGATAGGGATATAGATGAAACTAAATTGGCATGAGTTAATAATTATTGGAGCTGGGTAATATGTATGTGGGAGTATATTATATTATGTCACTGTGTGAACTTTTCTATATTTAAAAGGTACAAGAACAAAGAAAGTCCTTGACCTATCTGTCATAACACAGACTTTGTAACAGCTGCATCTCTTTCCTAGTCACATTGCTCCACCTCAATTCTCCGCCACTTAATCCACTGGCAACTGATAGCTACATCTATTATTCTTTTTTGGTTTTTTTTGAGACAGAGTCCTTGCTCAGAAGCCCTGGGTAGAGTGCAGTGGCATTCTACTGCAACCTCAAACTGCAACCTCAAACTCCTGGGCTCAAGTGATCCTCCTGCCTCAGCCTCTGGAGTTGCTGAGACTACAGGTTTCTGCCCCAATGCCCAGCTAATTTTTCTATTTTTAGTAGAGATGGGGTCTGGCTCCTGCTCAAGCAATGGTCTCAAACTCTGCTCAAGCAATCCTTCCGCCTCAGCCTCCCAGAGTGCTAGGATTACATATGTGAACCACCGCACCCGGCCAATTATTCTTCTTTAATCCCAATTCATTTTGCCCTATTTATTAATTTTATGAGCTTAAGCAAGTCACCTAACCTCTAAAAGACTGGTTCTTTATTTGCAGAATGGGAATATTAGCACTTGACCAGTCTATCTCTGAGCTGCCAAGAGGATTATCTGAAACAAAAACTGCAAAGCAAGATAATCATTCTAGAAACCCACATATTCACACATTTCATCCTATAGATCCTCTTGCCTTCCACCTCCAATTCCTCTGTTGAGCCCTCATCAGCCCAAGCACCTGGGTTCCTCTAGTAAGGTTACACTCCTCTCCACCATCTCCACTCGCCAAGTTTTCATATCTTTCAGCACAGCACCCTCTCTCCAACCTCCCCTCTCCTCTTTGAAGGCTCTCACTCTATCTGCCCCCCGAGGCAGTCTATTCTGGGTACCCCCTTTGCTAACTCTATTACAATCATCCCACCTCTTCTCTACCCCTTTTCAGTACTTTGATCCCATCAGCTTTATCACCCCACTACCTTCAAACCCCACTACTGCTCCCAGCTCACAAACACCCGCCCTTTCATCCTTCAGTTAAAAACACAATTGCTCAGGCAAATCCATGGGACAGAAAGTAGATTGGCAGTTGCAGGAGGCGGGGAAGGGGGTAATGAGACGTGATTGCTAATGGGTACGGGCTTCTTTTGGGGGTGATGAAAATGTTCTGAAGTTAGATGGTGGTGACGATTGCAAAACCCCGTGAATATACTAAAACCACTTTACTGTTAAAGGGTGAATTTTACGGTATGCGAATTATATCTCAATAAAATGTGTATGTAAAAAAGAAAAACAAACAACAACTATTGCTCACCCTGCCCATCACACGCCCATTTGTCAGGCCAACATCGCCCCATCTCCGGAAGCATCGACTTGCCCTTCGGTAACCCCCCAACTCCCAACCCCAGACTGGACAGAGGTCCCTCCCACTCTTGATTAACACGCCCCCTCCGCGCTCGGCGGGGCGGGGGCTGCTGGGGCCCGCTCCCGCAGATCAGGCACAGCCCCGCGGGGTGGCCCGGGCCCCCACTGGTGGGAAGGGGCCCTTCTCCCCCGCGCTGGCGGAGCTCCTCTCACCCCCCGGGGCGGACGGGGAGCAGGGGGTGTCCCCTAACCCGCTCTGACAAGGGGCGGGAGAGCTGGGGCGGGGGTGGCCCGCCCGGCTTCCAGGCAGGGCCGCGCTGCCGGGGGCGGCGCCACAGCCCACCTGTCTCAGCCGGCGGGGCGATCTGCTTCCAGCTCCACGGACGGACGGACGGACGGGTGGCAGAGGGGATCGGTAGAAGCCGCGGCCGCCGCCGCAGCCCGGGGTGGCGCACGCCGGCTCAGGCCTCCATGTTTCCACGTCTCTGCGGGTCCGGCTCCGGTTCCGGCTGCGGCTCGGCTCCGGCTTGGCACCAGCCCGGGCCGCTTCGGTGCGGAGGCCGGGAGACCGCGACAGAAG
Organism: Lepilemur ruficaudatus; assembly: GCA_963574885.1. Classification (NCBI taxonomy): domain Eukaryota; kingdom Metazoa; phylum Chordata; class Mammalia; order Primates; family Lepilemuridae; genus Lepilemur; species Lepilemur ruficaudatus. The sequence goes on from CAUYRT010043954.1 coordinate 2,266, forward strand.
AGAGAAGCAACCGTGAACGCGACTAGGGAGCGAACGGCCGGGCGCGCGCCAGCCGGGCGGTCACGTGGCGCGCGACGCGCGTGTGCCTCTGGGAAATGTAGTCCCTGGGGCGTCCTTCGCTCCTCCACCCTCCTAAGGCCTCCTGGGCAGCAACGTGGCCAGTCTGCTGGCTAGCTTACCCTGCACCATTTGTTCTGGCGGCTTACGTCTCTTAAGGGAGGCCTCTGTTAATTCCAACTGAACAACCATCCCAAAGTCAAGCAGTTTCTTGTGGGGCTCTAAAGAATTGAGAAATGAGAAAATAATTTTTGATGGAGGCAGCAGCCTGCAATATTGTCAGAAAGGACAGGTCCCACAGGAAAGAATATCAATATGGTGTAGTGTCAAAAGTATGGAATTTGAAGTCAAATGAGCTGAGATTACCAGGTTGACATCCTCGAGCAATTTACTTTACCTCTCCCAACTAGTGCCCTTATCTAAAATATGCACATGAGAAGTATGTACATGAGGATGAGTCTGCCCTACATGATTGTTGACATTACAGCAGTAATAATTAATAATTCACATTATATGTTGTTTTCTATGTAATGTGCACTGTTATTTTGTTTATTTCTCAAAATAACCGTATAGAACAGATATCACTGTTATTTCCATTATATAGCCATTATGTGCCAATATACTCTTTTAAAGTACTATGTAAATATTATTCTTTTCCAGCATTGACTGCCAAAAACTTCACTAAGCTTGCAGAATTATAACAAGAAAACATTAAAACCCAAGGTACCTAGCTAAAAGAGATGGGCACTACTCGGCAGCCATTGTAAAAAATGCTATGGATGCATATTTATTTGAAAGCATGATACGCTGAGTGGAAACAGTATATATAGTATTACCCAATTTTTGTAAATGAATTGTGTTTGTAATACCTATGTATATGTGCCCAGGAGAAAAAAAGACTAAAAAAATACTAACAATATTACAACTTTGGGTAATGAGATCATGTGTGATTAAAATGTTTTTCTCTATGTGTTTTCTACTTTTCATGCAAGGAATATGAACTGCATGTATAATTTTACTTTTAAATTGTAGCAAAAATAGAATCAAGCATCAAAACCAAACTCAAAGCATTTTGTAGTTTTGCCTAGTGTACACTCTACTTCTCCCAAATTGACCCAGAAACAGTTATGAGTATGTCTTTAGAACTGGCTTTGGAGAGCTAGGCAAGAAGCTAGGCAAACGTCATAAATCAGAGGCATGATTAGGAATGGTTTTTACAACATAAGGAAAGCATAAGTTGGGGTAGCAGTCCTTCAGTAACTTTATTGTACATGTGATGTGTGAAGTATTATCCTTGGTCATCAACTTTCAATACTGCCTGCAGAAGTATCATGATAACTTTACTAACTCAACTACAGGGTCTAGTTAGTGCAGAAACACCAATAAGAAAGCCATGAAATCTTTCTAAATGAAATGAGGTATCCTGGATTGGATTCTGGAACCCAAAACAGGCAATAGTGGGAAAATTGATGAAATCCAAATGAAGTCTGGAGGTTAGATAAGGGTATTGTATCAATGCTAATTTCTTAGTTTTGACAAATGTACCATAGTTATGTAAGATGTTAACGTTAAACGAAGTGGGCAAAAGATATACCGTAACTCTCTATACCTTGCAACGCTTCTGTAAATCTAAAATTATTCCATGTGGTAGGCAAGGTAATAGGCCCCCTACAGATGACTACATCTTAATTCCCAGAACCTGTGAATATTTTGGGTTACATGGCAAGGGGGAAATTAAGGCTGCAGATGGTGTTAAGATTGCTAATCAGCTGCCCTTAAAATAGGGAGATTATCCCTATCCCAGTCATTACAATTAGGTCTGACAGGGAAGGAGACAGGAGTGGAATGGTTCCTAGCAGTTGCTTGAATACACCAGGCATGCTCCCAGCTCACAGCTTTTCAAACACCTGCAGTTGCCTCTGCTTGAACCATTCTTTTCCTTTTTTAAATAGTTAACATTGCATTGCATGCCAAATACCGAACATCATTCTAGGCACTGGGATGTTACATATCAACTAAATTATTTGTTGCCTTCAAGGAGCTTATATGCTGGTGGGAGATGACAACAACAAAATAAACAAACATTATAATTAAGGAACTTAGACCACTGTTAAGACTTTCTTCCTTATCTCCTGTAAGACTCTGGTTAAATGTGACATTATCAAAGAGCCTTATCTTGTTTACCCTGTATAAAATAGCAATACCTCCTAACCCTCACCTCCTCTCTACCACTCCAGCATTCTCATTCTTTTTGCATCCTTGATGTTCCTATATGAAATTTAATCACCTCCTGACACATTATATAACTATCTGGAATGCAAACTCCATGAGGCAGGGACTTGTTTGGTTCATTGTCACAGCCCAAGGTTCACAGTGGGCACTTAGCAAGCATTTTTTTTGAATTAAATATTCAACCCTTTCATCAGGAGTTATGGGTTAAATTATGCTCCCCCCTGCAAAAAAAAAAAAAGTTTATATGTTGAAGTCCTAACCCCTACTATCTCAGAATGTGACCTTATTTGGAGATAGGGTCTTTACAGAGGTTACCAAGTTAAAATAAAGTCACTTGGGTAGCCCCCAATCTAATATGACTGGTGTTCTTATAAAAAGGGGAAATGTTTTTTTAATTTCCCTTGTTATTTCTTATTTGATCTACTGGATTTTTTTTTTTTTTGAGACAGAGTCTCACTCTGTTGCCCAGGCTAGAGTGAGTGCCGTGGCATCAGCTTAGCTCACAGCAACCTCAAACTCCTCGGCTCAAGCAATCCTTCTGCCTCAGCCTCCCGAGTAGCTGGGACTACAGGCATGGGCCACCATGCCCGGCTCATTTTTCTATATATATCTTTAGTTGGCCAATTAATTTCTTTCTTTCTATTTATAGTAGAGACGGGGTCTCACTCTTGCTCAGGCTGGTTTCGAACTCCTGACCTTGAGCAATCCACCCGCCTCGGCCTCCCAGAGTGCTAGGATTACAGGCGTGAGCCACCACGCCCGACTTGATGTGATTTTTTTAAAAAAGCAAAACTATTGTGATAAATTTCAAATAAAGGAAAAAGACAAGTTTAATGAAAGACAATCCCATTCTGCACCCCCCTCCCCAATTTCTTATCACTCAGCTGCATCACTCTTGTTTCGTTTATACCAAGGTTCTCATGGACATTTAGTTTATGCCAAGGTACTATTGACATTTAGTACAATTCTTTGTTTTGGGGGTCTATCTGTGCTGTGTAGGATGTTTAGCAGGATCCCTGGTATCTACCCACTAGATGCCAGTACCAATCCTCAGTTGTGACTATTATAAATGTCTCTAGGTATTGCCCAGTTTTCCCAGGGGGGGCATAATTGTTTCTGGCTGAGAGCCACTGAATATCTTCATTTACTCCCTTTCTCCCCCCTGGATTATTATGGAACAAACCTCTGACATTTTCCCATTTCATGTGAAAAAATAAATTATGTTGTAATATTTTTTTCCTCCTCTTTGAAAAGATGTTAGAAATTTCTTGGCATTATAACATTAACAATATATTCTCTAGTTAGTTTTCATATGCAGCAAAAGAATTTGGGGTGAGTAAACATTTTTATTTGAGGAGAGGAGGCAAGCCCTCAGGGACACACCTTATAATGTCCATGATTATGTTGACATTGAGTCGGAGCCATGGTTTAGCTTCTCCCTTTTCTTTACAAGCTGTCCTCCTACACAGGGTGTGTGTGTGGGGGTTTGATTGGAAAAGCCCTTATTGGGCTACAACCCCTGATAGAGCACAGGTTTAAAGATCATAATCTCCTATAGGACAAGCTTCTGCTTTGAAATCTTTGTTTTTCTTCATCTCCTAGCTCAGTGCATTAATTTCAAAACTGATTAACCAACATGGTTTATTGTTTTGACCCAAGACAGCACAGAAAGGATAGAAGGAAGGGTAGAAATTTTATAAAGCCTGACCTTTGGGCATGTATGTACACTTTCGAACAAAACTACTATTGGCTTGAATTGATTATAAGCCACATCTACAGATAAAGATGACTGCTTCTCTTTGGTGAAAGACATTGCTAGGAAGGAAATTTTCATTCCAATCTCCCATAGTTTAATTTAGCCATAGAAATGCTAAGTAAAAATAGCTTAAAGAACCTAAATCAGTAAATCAATTAATTGCAATTTTAGGTAGTGAATACCTAAAAATGATTTTAAAACTGTAGAGCCATGATGTAGTAACTTTAGATGAATGTTTGCAGGAATAAAGTAATTGGAACCAATAAGATTTAAATGAAAGCAGTTTATTTTAGTAAATGGGTCATTGAATTCTTATTCATCATTTGTTGTGTTTTTTCTCAACCTTATATCCAAAGCGGCTGCATTTCAACAAGGAAAAATACCTCCTACTCCGTTCTCTGCTCCTCCTCCTGCAGGGGCGATGATTCCACCTCCCCCGAGTCTTCGTAAGTTTAAAGTTTTTACCTTAAGGGCTGTAACTGGGCAGATTATTCTTCGATTATGTTAGATTTAGATTATCACAGTTGACTTTTGAGTGCTTGTTGAATGAATATGTATAGAAAACAATTTCGGTGGTATAATTTCTAAAATAACTTCAGAGTTAACTTTCGATTACACTGTTACTAGGACGTTGTATTTGTGGCATCCCAAGTGTTGGTGCAAGACAAATTCAAATGTAAAGCTCAGAGTGAACTTGCTGTTAGATGAGCTGATAGATGAATAAGAGTTGCTGAGTACTTTAAAGTATTTACTGCTATGAACACAGCACTGGAGGACTGAAATAGCTGATAAACTCCTCAGTCTCTACCCTTATTTTCTAAACCACCTAATACTGTAATACATACTTTGTGGAAGATAAGAATTGGATAGTTGAAAGTGGAGTGGATCATAGGCCTCTGCTCTCTTGGAAAGTTTGTTGTTTCTGCATGGCAGATAGGAAGAGATTGAGTACTGCACTTGGTTGTAAGTTCTTTGGCTCTCCTAGAAGGGTCCAGATTTGAAACTGAATTCAGAGACCTAAACTCAATCTTGTAAGTAATCATTGATGTAAACACAGAGAAGTAAGCTGTTTGTAGTAGTTACATACTAACATGGATTGACCACTAATGGCCTACTAAATCTTTTCTGGGCTTCTCCCATCCTGTGACCTGGTCAGGCTTCTTCCCATAGCAACTCGGAGGTCACTTCTTTCTTCTTTTCCACCTTGACTGGCTGGCACTTAACTCCATTATTTTTAAAAGCAGAATAGTCTATGGTATGAATGTACCGTAGTTTACCTCACCATTTTCTCATTGGATATTGAACTTGTTCTAAATTTTTGCTATTTGTAAATGATACAGTCAGCCATATCTCTGCATTTAAGTCTTTGTATTTCCAAAGAATCTTTTAAACTCAAGTTTTGATTTGTTTTTTTTTTCTTTCTTTTTTTGAGACAGAATCTAACTGTGTTGCCCTTGCTAGAGTGCCGTGGCGTCAGCCTAGCTCACAGCAACCTCAAACTCCTGGGCTCAAGCAATCCTCCTGCCTGAGCCTCCCTAGTAGTTGGGATTACAGGCATGTGCCACCATGCCCAGCTAATTTTTTCTATTTTTGGTAGAGACGGGGTTTCGGTCTTGCTCAGGCTAGTCTCGAATTCCTGAGCTCAAAGGATCCTCCTGCCTTGGCCTCCCAGAGTGCTAGGATTACAGGTGTGAGCCACTGCGCCTGGCCAAGTTTTGATTTTTTAATAAAGGATCTAAAAAGGGAACGCTTATACACTGTTGGTGGGAATGTAAATTAGTATAACCTTTATGAAGAAAAATGGAGATTTCTCAAAGAACTAAAAATAGAAGTACCATTTGAGGGTCTGGAGGAGAAAAAAACATTACCCTTTGATCCAGCAGTCCCACTAATGGGTGTATACCCAGAGGAAAAGAAATCATATCAAAAAGATACCTGTGCTTGTATGTTTATTGCAGCACTGTTCACAGTAGCAAAGATATGAAATCAACCAAAGTGTCCATCAATGGATGATTGGATAAAGAAAAAATATATATATATGTGGTTTATATATCATGAAATACTAAGCTGTAAAAAAGAATGAAATCATGTCTTCTGCAGCAACATGGATGGAACCTGGAGGCTGTTTTTTTAAATGAAATATCTCAGAAAAGGCAAATACTGCATGTTATCACTTATAAGTGGAAACTAAATAATGTGTACCCATGGATAGAGAGTGTGGAATAATAAACATTGGAGACTCAGAAGAGTGGAAGAATGGGAGGGGGTGAGGAATGAGAAGTTACTTAACGAGTACAATGTACATTATTCTGGTGATGGTTATACTATTAATAAAATCTCAGACTTCACCGTTACATAATATAGCCATGCATCAAAACTGTACTTTTACCTCGTAAATGTATCCAAATTTAAGAAAGGGGATCTGAAATTCCATGTTTGTGGCTTAAGTTCATCAGGAGCTCTACAGAAGGTACAACCCCCTCCCCCTTTTAAAATTAAAATCTCAGAATTTTTTTTAATCTGGGGAACCTGACTTCATTTTCTAAAGTTTTATGGCATGTGATTTTTTTTTTTTTTTTGGATTCCCTGTTATAAAAAGAAACAATAAGAGGTCTATTGTTTCTGAATTTGAACCAGTTCATGAGACTCTATTAGTTTTACTAAGAAGAGAAAATGTCAACATGTAAGCATATCTTAACCACAGGCTCTTTTCTTTATTTCAGCGGGTCCTCCTCGCCCTGGTATGATGCCAGCACCCCATATGGGGGGCCCTCCCATGATGCCAATGATGGGCCCTCCTCCTCCTGGGATGATGCCAGTGGGACCTGGTAAGTTTGAATATCTTTCCTTCTTGTATGCTCCATTGTGTTTTAGTTCTCCAGTTAAATGGAATTCCTAATGAGCTGTCTAAATGTGTTTTTGCAACAAATTAAATTTGGTGAATCATTAAGGATAAAAAGACTCTTGAAAAATTTGGGAGAAGGGCCTAAAAAAGAAAAAGAAATACTTGTTTATTAGTATAATTGGGTGATATCCAAGGACCTTGTCCTACTGAAAGCAAGATAGGGCTGCTTCTAGTTTTCTTCTTCTGTCTTCCTTCTGTTGTCTTGCCTCATCTTGACTTTTGGCCATTTATAATGAATAGGAAGATAGATGAACTTGTTCCATTTGAGGGGTGGGAGAAAGGTAGATATATTTTCTCAGTTTTGATTTGGAGCAGAGCTACCTTCTGTTGCTGGTTTAATCTTGCAGGTTAACTAGGCCAAATTAGTATTTGAAAAAGGCCTTGGGCCTGGTAGTTGGTTTTTTTATTTAGGAAGTGGAGGGGAAACCTTACGCATGAAACGTTTTATTTTAATGTAAACATAAGTGTTCATTAATTTGTAAATCTTCCTGATACATGAGCAGGACCTTTGCTTTGAGAGTGAATCCACTGATTCTAACACCATATATTTCTTGCATAAACCAATAAACCATAACGATTATGCATCTTCTACCAACTTTAGTTTAATTTTTTTTTGAAGTGGTTAGAGACCTTGTGATATAATCTATTAATAGTTCCCATCTTTTATGATTATTTCTGCCTTCCAGATTTGTGAGCATTTTTGGGGGATGATTTGCCTCAGTTTTCTAAGTATCAAGTTAGCTTTCCAAGAAACAATTTTTATTTCACACTCATTTTATTGATTTGCAGAATAGATTATGTAACTAGAGTAATAACTACAACTGACATACCCAGGTTTTGGGAACAGATGTGACTGATGCCTGTAACTTATCTGGAAAGACAAGATGCAAAGTTGTTAAAGTCGCTTGCCAGCCAGAAGTATTCATTATACTTGCTGTTGGTATCATTTAAAGGGGTAGATAAAGAGAGTTCCTGTGTTACTGACTTGAACCCAGAACATAATCAAAATTATTTAGATGGCTTTAGCGTCCTAAATCAGGATCACAGATTCAGATCCCTAGAGAGGATAGGGATGTGGTGAACTAGGGAATGCACAACCCATCTAAAGAAGGCTTCCAGAACTCAGCTTCAGCCTATAATTGACATTTGAGAATACAGGCTTGGTGTTGTCAGTTCTCCTGAGGTGGTTTTTTGTTTTGTTTTTTAACCAGGGTAAAATAAGATTGTGGGCTTTGTGTTAAAATAATTAACTGGTGGTGGGTGGGCAGGGATAGGAGTGGGTGGGGAGTGCAGATAAAGTTGGCTGTGGGTGGGTAACTGTTGAAGCTGGATGATGGATACATGGATGTTCATTTATCTCTTTTTTACTATTCCTGTGTATGTATATTTCCATAATATAAAGTTTACAAGAAATAGGGAATCTAGACTTCTAATGAAATCTCATTGTTGGCAACTAATTCAAATTAAATCTGCTATGGAGACCAAAGAAAACAAGTTTTCAGGTGCCCAGTTTTTAATGTGTGGTGTATATCAGTTTCCTTGAAGAAATGCTTGAATATAGGTTATGTTAAGAATAGGCCTTTATGTGATATTTAGAAGTTTAGTATTATTCTCTGTTCCTGTTGAAATTGGTCTTAAAAAAAAAATTCTGTACCTGTTGGATTTTGTGTCTTTGCATATACTCGTGTTTCACTTTTTGTTACAAGGCTATATTCAGCTTTGAATATAGTTTTCTCTTGAGCTGTTTACTGCAAACTTAATCAAAATTATTTAGTTAAGGATAAATAGGTAAAATTTGATATTTATAAATAATATATGTAACATGAAAATTATGAGGCATAATAATAAAATGAATATCCGTGAACCTATCACCCAGCTGAGGAAGTAGAACATTATCAATTCCCTTGAAGCTGCCTGTGTTCCTTCCCTACCCCTCTGCTTGCCCTCCCCTCCCTGGCTCATTTATTTGGCTGGTTTATTGATGGGACACGTAAAAAAATTAATAGTTTCTAATATGCATTAGAAAAATCAGTTTTTTATGTGTGCTAATTGTTATAAATCACATTATTGCCTATTATTTTTCTTGACTTGAGCTAAGTATGGTTACTAACAGGTTCTCAGCATGGGCCTCCTGCTCACCTTTCCTACAACTCCGAACAAACGCTTAGTGGTAAGATTGTCCTCTGTGCCTGTGTACATTCATGAAATAGCTCCTGGTTATATGGTGGATATAACTGATTAAAAGAGCTGACTGAATAACATGTGACTTAGTTGTGAATTTCCCTGAGTGAGAAAAAAGGTCAGTTTAGGGAACTAGTGTCCCTGGTGATTTCTGGAAAGCAGTCTATTAATAGTTTCCCCCTCACTATCATTAGATCATGATTCCCACATGGTTCTTGTGTTTACCTTTTTGTTTTTTGTTTGAGAATGTCTAAGTAATTTACAGATGTGATGGATTTGTTGCATTTCTTCTGTCAAGTATGTCTTTTTTCCAGCATTTTGCAGGGGGGTGGCTACTTTTTTTTGTTTTTAATTGAAGTCCCATCAAACTCTCTCATAAATGGTATTTTCTGACTCCCTTCTTTTCCTTTTCTTTTTTTTATTTCCTACAGCTCCTGGAATGAGGCCACCCATGGGAGGCCACATGCCAATGATGCCTGGGCCCCCAATGATGAGACCTCCTGCCCGTCCCATGATGGTGCCCACTCGGCCTGGAATGACTCGACCAGACAGATAAGGATTGAGGGGAGGTCTCTTTATGTCAGTTTTATATTTACTTGTACTGCTTTACCAAGAGATCATGGTGCTGTGACTCTGGGTGTTTTCTTAATAGCATGATAAGGAAGACTTGCTCCCCCTTCCTATCAAAGAGAGAACAGTTTTGAAGGGAAGAAGTAGAACCAAAAAAAGCGCAGTTTTCATTTGTATTGTGAAATGTGAAAATAAAATTGTCAACTCTTTTAGTTAAAAGTGTGTTCCCTTTTTCCTCCCCTCTGTATTCTTTTATAAAGGAGATGAAACATTTCAGTTGTGTTTTTCTAGCTCATTCCTTTTCAGCATGTCCTCTGTGTGAGATTCTTTTTCCTTAACTATATTGTGAATCTCTTTGAGCACCCTGCCTTTATTTAGTAAAGTTGTCTTGTTTAGGACTTTGGTAAATCTAACACTTGTAGAGCTTTTGTTGGTTAAAATAATAAATAGCACAATTGGTTAAATTTTCATATGACTAACACTTTGTATAGTAAGTAGAAAGTTTTAAGTCTTTTATGCTGAAGTAGAGGAAAATACTTCATGTTGCGTGCATGTCAGCTAAGAATGGAGACTCTCAGCTTCTCCTTTCATTTAGCTCCCTTTCTTGGCCTCAGTCAGAAAACTTTGTATGGCAATGATACAATTATGCAGATTTTTGTGTTACAGCAGGTGTTTTTAGAATCCTATTTGTTACATAACCAGGCGGTAAAAGTGGGATATTTTCAGGGAATCATCTAGAAAGTAAGCCATTGGCACTGTTCATATTCAGTGCAGTGTAAAATTTAAACTCTTTCATGTCACAAGTGGGAGTGAAAATTTTTACAACAATTTTGCAATTTTTATAGCAATTTGGCTATATTTATCAGAATTACAACACCTATATCCCTTGACCTTGAGTTTCCATGCCTAGCAATTTATCCTGCGGTTAGACTTGCACATGTATGAAATGGTATGTGTATAAAATTAAACATTGCAGCAAAAGGTTGTGAATAACATACATGTCCAATGATAGTGGACTGATTTATCAAAAAGTTTCATATAGCGTGCATGTTAAAATAGAATAAGGAAGCTCTATGTACTGATAGGAAGAGATCTCTCAGATACATGTTGTTCTGCACCTTGGTTTATTCACATAACAGTGTACTGTTTGCTATCCTTTATTTTTATTTTTTAATTTTTTTATCTTTAAAAAACAATTTTTTTTAGAGACAAAGTTGCTATATTGCTCAGGCTGGCCTAAACTCCTAGGCTCAAGTCATCCTCCCAACTCAGCCTCCCATGTAGCTGGGACTACAGGCATGCACCACCACGCCTAGCCTGCTATCCTTTTTTAAAGGAACTATCTGTATTTGCCTGTGTATGCACAAATGTTTCTGCAAGGACAAATAAGCAATTTGTAATACTGGTTGCTCATGAAGGGTGAAGTGGGTAGCTGGGGGACAGAAATGAGGGGAAAAAGGCTTGTAATCTTTTTATATCTTTTGAATTTTTGAATTCCATTAAAAAAATTAGAAACCAAACACCCTTGCCAACTGAGATTAGGGGACCTTTTAAAAATAAAGATTTCAGATTTTGATTCACTAGATCTGGGATGGGGCCTAGGAAATTTCCTTTTTGGAAAATCTAGAAGATTTTGATTATTAGCATATTTAGAAAACTCTTAGGATCTGTTCTATTTAAGAACATAACTTTATGTGTCTTTGTCTATACTTTTTGAAAGATTTGTAGCTAGAAACTGAAATGGTTATAAGTAGATTGCTGCTTTTCCTAGAAACATGAATGTTTTGAAGAGGCAATAATTTAGGCAAATAAACTGCCTTATGTACATAAACAAGGGGTTAAAAATAGAGATCCTGACATTTAAGTGATTTTTTTTTTACGAGGCAAGACTGTGCTCTGTTGCCCAGGCTGGAGTGCAGTGGCACGTTCATAGCTCACTGAAGCCTTGAACTCCTGGGCTCAAGTGATCCTCCTGCCTCAGCCTCCAGAGTAGCTAGGACTACAGGTGGGCGCCACCATACTTGGCTAATCTTCTGTAGAAGTTGAATCAGCTTCCTAGTCTGAACCTTTGGCAGGACTATTTGTTGCTTTTTAGTTTCTCATTCAGTTCCATCTTTTTAAGAAGGACTTAAGTCTCAGAAATTGATAGTTTATATGTCTGACTTTTATAGCTCAGATTTGTTACTAAAAATCTTCTGCAGACTTAAGAATTTGTTAGGGGAATCCTTGCCAACTGAGCTTTCTATGTAGCTCAGCAAGTTTTTGATTTGGATGGCTCTGTCAGCCTCAGGGTGAAGAGTGTATCTTTTGTGTATGCACAGAAAGCCCACAGATAGATACCTATTTAGGTTTTGTAAATAGCCTCAGGAATTTATGAACAATCAAGGTCTTTCAAAAGGAAGCTTTTTCCAAAGTGTATTCTTAAGGTTGAATCTCCCTTCTAGAAATATTTCTAGTCTTTGAAGAAAGTGTTTTACATGGTTTCAGAAACAATAAGATGACTTGAAAGTTTAACAAGCTTTAACTGCAATGAACAAAAGTAGGAACAAATAGTTCTAAGAAGATTCTTTTTGTGTTTTTATCAACTCCTATGGCAAATTATAATTCATCTAGTAATGAATGATTATAAGAGATTTCCTTTTTTGGAGGCTATGAAGAAGACAAAATTTATTTACTGTTATAGATTTATGCCTTTAGACATCTTGTTTAATTTTGAAATATGAATGAACTGTAATGTGAGAATTGTATATGTACACACAAGAATACTACTAAATATCAAGAATTTGAAGTTAGTGTCAAAGTCACTGCAGCACTGTGACCTTACTTTCTTTTCTGTGAGCAGATGTGAAGCCATTTTGAGTGCATTTAAGGTCCAAGCTCTCATCATTTCCACTGCTAGGGCTTTTAATGGTTTGTCAAAATGCTAGTCCCCTTGATTCAAAGCTGCATGAGACATAGGATCCTTGTACAGAAGCATAGGCTAATTTGGTCATCCTGTATGGGAAAAGTCCACTGATGATTGTTTGTCCCAATTACATTGAATAAGTATTAATTGGAGACATTTCTTTCCTTCCCAATGAAAGTATAGGGTTAGACCTTCTGGACAGAATAAAATATAGTATCTAGAATAAATCTTCAGACAAGGGTGGGAATAAGATAATCAGAAATGTTGCTTATTGTGCTTGCTGTTTGGGGTTTGAGGGGATTTCAAACTTATAGAAAAGTTAAGAACTGTACAGAGAACACTTAGATACCCATTACTCAAATTAGCCTGTTGTTGGGTGTTAGCATTTCACCCCATTTATTTTGTTTGTCTCTTCCCTCTATATAGGTAGGTTTTTTTGTTCCTTCAACCATTTGAGAGTAAGTTGCTTATATCATTAATGTCATGCCCTTTCCCATAAATACTTCAGTGTGTATTTCCCAGGACTAAGTATATCCTCTTACACAACCATGGTTCAGTATCAAAATTAGGAAATATAACCTCGATTGAATGATCCGCCAACTGTATTTCATTTTTGTTTATTGACCCAACAATGTCTTTGTAGTTTTTCTCGCTCTCCTGTATAGGATCCTCTCTAGAATAATATACTGTATTTTTTTTTGAGACAGAGTCTCACTGTGTTGCCTGGGCTAGAGTGCCGTGGCGTCAGCCTAGCTCACAGCAACCTCAAACTCCTAGGCTTAAGGGATCCTCCTGCCTCAGCCTCCCGAGTAGCTGGGACTACAGGCATGTGCCACCATGCCCGGCTAATTTTTTCTATATATTTTTAGTTGTCCAATTAATTTCTTTCTATTTTTTTAAGTAGAGATGGGGTCTCGCTCTTGTTCAGTCTGGTCTCGAACTCCTGACCTTGAGCGATCCTCCTGCCTAGGCCTCCCAGAGTGCTAGGAGGACAAGCGTGAGCCACCGCGCCTGGCCTACTGTATTTTTTTGTAATATCTCTTTAGTTTCCTTTAATGTAGAACATTTCCTCAGCCTTTCTTTGTCTTTTATGACATCAGTAGTGCCATCCCGTTTTTGTGATGCCTTTTTTTTTTTTTTTTTTTTTTTGAGACAGAGTCTCACTCTGTTGCCCGGGCTAGAGTACCATGCCGTCAGCCTAGCTCACAGCAACCTCAAATTCCTGGGCTCAAACGATCTTCCTGCCTCAGCCTCCTGAGTAGCTGGGACCACAGGCACGTGCCACCACGCCTGGCTTATTTTTTCTAGTTTTAGTAGAGATGGGGTCTCACTCTTGCTCAGGCTGGTCTTGAACTCCTAACCTTGAGCGATCCTCCCGCCTCAGCCTCCCAGAGTGCAGGATTACAGGCCTGAGCCACTGCACTCGACCTCCACCCCCTTTTATTTAATAGAATATTCCTCATTCTGGGTTTGCCTGTTGTTTCCTGATGATTACATCTGGACTGTGGGTCCTCGGTTATGTCCCCAAGATATTCCTTCTGTAGGCAGCACACAGGGTCTGTCTGGCCCCCGTAGGTATTAATTTTAATCACCCATCAAGGTGATTGTCCAGTTGCTCTGTACCTGTTCCTTTTGAATAAGTATCTTCCCCCTGGCTGCCAATTAAGAAAGCCCATTGACTTATGTCCTTATCTAATGATAACACTTGTTTTTTATCTGACAAAAATGCCATTCAGAATAGTAACACCTAGAGCATAGCGTATGAAGCCAAGACTCAAAGCATTTTTTGAGTACTTAGCTTTCACAATGACCCTGAAAAATGGAGCTCCTAATCCTTTCTCCCTTTTCCTTTGTGCATCATATCCTAGTACTTTTTGGGGTTGGTTGTTGAAAGAATAAAGAAGTGAAAGGTGGAACAAAGAATTTTCCCTCTGTAGTTGAATGCTACATTTTCCCTTCTTCATCCCTTTTATCTCAGGCGTCGGCTGGTAGAAGTGAAGCACATGAAGAGGGACAAGGAGGAAAGCAACACTATAGAGCCTAGAGTGGCAGGCAGAAAGACATTACTAATTGGTATCGATAACTATCTGTAAAGTAATAGAAAATGTTATTTTAAACTGCATCGATGGCCATGTGCAATGAAGATCACATTTCTCATAGCTTGTAGTTGGGTGAGGCCAGGTGGCAGGGGAAAACGTGCCTTTTGTCTACCCTTTCTCTTTTCTTTGACTAGAATGTGGACATGGTGTTTGAAACACAAACAACTGTATTGGACCATGAGTTGGCAACTAAGGATGGTGTTAACAAGACAGAAGGAGCCTGGGTCCTTGGTGATCGAAGAGCTGCCATGGACCTTTGACTTCTTTTACATGAGAGAAAAAATAAAATCTTTTTTTTTTTTATTGCAGTCACATATTACTTTGAGTTTTTTGTTATGCAGTTAAACCTAAACCTGATTGATAAAAAGAAGAGGTGTTCATGAAGGAGAGTCATACCGATGAACTTGCCCTGCTAGAAAAACTCGCATGAGGTCTGCCACTCTCTAATAGTGCTCTGAGTCCAGACACTATACTGATAGTAAGACAAAATCTTTCCTGTTATGGTGCTTACATCCTAAAGAGGAAGTCATACAGTGACAAATAAAAAATACCAGTCTTAGGTGTTACATGCCATGAAGGAAAGTAAAGCAGGTAAGGGGATAGGGAGTGCCAGATCAGGGGCACCTCTGTGTTGGAAAGAAGAAGGGAGTGGTAGGGTGTGGAGAGTCTGGGTACAAGCTTTCCAGGCGGAGGGACCAGCAAATATAAAGACCCTCAAATGGGAGTCTGTTTGTATTGGGGGAACAGTAGGGAGGCCAGTGTAGCTCAAAACAGCTAAAACTGTTGAGAGTGATGAATATGTTGATTGTCTTGATTGTGGTGATGATTTTGCAGGTGTATGTATATGCCAAAACTTTAAAAATTATAAACTTTATATTTTATGCACTTTATATATGTGTACTTTATTGTTTGTCACTCATACCTCAATAAAGCTGTTTTTAAAAAATCATAGCTACCACAAACTAGAAACTACCCCCAAGAATCATTACTGATATTAATAACATGTCTTTACTACCTAACTCTCTTGCTCTTGACTTTTACTATAAAATTATTTTCCTTCTTTGCATGGTTGGCTTTCTTTGGGCATTTTGTATGACCTCTTTTGTTCATACACAGCACAGTATGTGCAAATGAATGTTTAATCATGGATTTAGAGATGTGGCCATCCTGTCAAGCAGGTCAGAGAAGCTACTGGATCTGAAAAAATGGATCAGGTAGGTGTTTTGAAAATATATAGATTGTGGAATATGACTCAGCAATACAAAAAAAAAACTATTGATACAACAACTTGGATGGATCTCAAGAGCTGATACTGAGTGAAAAAAGCCAGTATGAAAAGTCACAGACTGCATGATTCCATTTATATAAATGACAAAATTATGGAGATGAACAAATAAGTAATTGCTTGGGTTTGGGGATGGTATTATGGGAGGTAGGGTGTGACTATAAAGGAGTAGCATGAAGGACATCTTTGTGGTGTTGGAATAGTTTTATATCTTGATCATGGTAGTGATTACATAAGTCTATACATGTGATAAAGTAACATAGAATTATACACCCCCCCCCAATATCAACTTCCTGGTTTTCATATTGTACAATAGTTATGTAAGATGTAACCATTGAGGGAAACTGGGTGAAAGTTATGTGGGACCTCGTTCTGTTATCTTCATAACTTCCTGTGAATCTATACCTATTTCAAAATACAAAGTTTAAAAATATCTGTGAACTTCCACTTCAGGAAGATGGAGTAGTTGTACTTTTCCCTATTTGTACTGCATAGTGCAACTGAGAACCTTTAACATCCCTGTGTCAGTGGACATGTATATATATATAATATGTATATATCAAGCATAAGAGTGAAAAGTGGAGAGAAGGCAAACCTATTAAGGAACTCAGGATCTACACAGCAACATGGTGAGTTTCTTGGGTTTTTTTGTTTTTTGTTTTGTCTCATGTGTCCCAGACTTGGGGCTGCAGAAGCTGGTAACCAAGAAACATTGATAGGCATAGACAAAAAACACTCCAAGAGCCAAAAGACTGGGAAAGAGGCATTTTAGCAAGCAGAAAACTTAGACAATAATCACTCTATTCCAGCCCACAGAAAGAGCCTTTGCCCCATCCCCACCTAGGCCAGCAAAGGCCAAGTGGGGAGTTTTGACTCCCATCCTCCTGGGGTGGTAATGAGGTTCTCCAACCCCTTCTAGTTTGGTGTCAGAGAAGGCTTTGTAAGGAGCTGGGATTTTCATCCCCATCTAGCTATAACAAGGTGTTACCCCATCCATGAGTGGGGGATGAGTTGTCAGAGGAGACAGGCCTTTCACCACCACACAGTAGTAACAAGGTTGCCCATATCCCTGTGTCAGTGGAGGCCTTGAAGGAATCAGAAATGAGGTACTCCATCACTTCCAGCTAGGGAGTATTAGTGAAGGCCTACTCAGGAGCTGGAACTCCAACCTTAGACCTGCAGTACGGAGGAATCTCTCCTCTTGGGTGTCCCAGGAGGCCAAGTGGGGAACCTAGACTTCTGTTTCCACCCAACAGTACCAAGAAGGCACCTCCCCTGCTGGACCAGTATGATTAAAAGCCAAAAGCCAGCAAAACAGAAGGTTTTTTTGTTTGTTTTTTAGGGACAGGGTCTTATCTGTCACCCAGGCTGGAATGTAGTGGCACAATCATAGCTCACTGTAACCT
>CAUYRT010043955.1:0-76983 GCA_963574885.1 Lepilemur ruficaudatus
CTTATCCCCAGTGAGAACGGCCTTTATTAAAAAGTCCCAAAACAATAAATGTTGGCGTGGATGCGGAGAGATAGGCACACTCATACACTGCTGGTGGGACTGCAAACTAGTGCGACCCCTGTGGAAAGCAATATGGAGATACCTTAAAGAGATACAAGTAGATCTACCATTTGATCCAGCAATCCCATTACTGGGCATCTACCCAAAAGAACAAAAGACACTTTATAAAAAAGACATCTGCACTCGAATGTTTATAGCAGCACGATTCAAAATTGCAAAGATGTGGAAACAACCCAAGTGCCCATGAATCCATAAGTGGATTAATAAAATGTGGTATCTGTATACCATGGAGTACTATTCAGCTATAAGAAACAATGGTGATATAACACCTGTTGTATTTTCCTGGATAGAGCTGAAACCCATTCTACTAAGTATCCCAAGAATGGAAAAATAAGCACTGCATGTACTCACCAGCAAATTGGTTTCACTGATCAACACCTAAGTGGACACATACAAACAACATTTATCGGGTGTTGGGCAGATGGGGGGGGAGGCGGGGATGGGTATATACATACATAATGAGTGCGATGCGCACCGTCTGGGGATGGACACGCTTGAAGCTCTGACTCAAGGGGGGAGGAGGGGGGCAAGGGCAACATATGTAACCTAAACATTTGTACCCCCATAATATGCTAAAATAAAAAAAAAACAGCAACATCGTTTACAACTAACGCACCTGGCCAGGGCGATACGGGCCTTGCACTCACAGCCGTGCTCCCGGGGGCACTGCCCACCCACGTCAGGAAGGGCGAGGTGGGCGGGAAAGGCAGCAGGAGGGTCCTGGGCCTTCCCAGGGCTGTGGGCAGACCACCCGCCGGACTTTCAAGATGTGCGGCCCTCCGGGGGCCCTGCAGCACGCGGTGGGGACCTCGGCCCCCGTGCACAGGTGTGGACGGGTCCCCCCACCCGCCCGGCACTCACAGACTGGGAGCTGTCCCGGCTGTTGTCCCGGGACTTGTTCTTGGCCAGACGCTTCTTCTTCTTGTGCAGGGGCCGCGACTCCAGGATCATCTCCTCCAGCTCGAAGGTGGGGTCGCAGTGCAGGCGGCCTTTCTGTGGGGACAGGGTGCTGAGCCGAGGCCCGTGGGTGTCACCCACCGCCCAGCCCTGAGCCACGGCCGCCGCAGGCTTACGTTGGGCACAAAGCCCGGCTCCACCCTCTTCTCCATCAGGTCGTCCCATAGCACGGTGGCCAGTGACGGCACGGCCTGCATGTCCCGGAGGCAGGAGAGCCGGTGCTCGGGGTTCACGGTGAGGAGCTGCAACAAGGCCACGTCACACGGGCCACAGGGCAGCCCGCAGGGCCCAGCACCTGCCCCACACCAGGGTGCCCTGTGGAGGTGGCCTCCAGGCCTGAAGTGCAGAAAATCAGGACAAGGGCCACAGGAGTGAAGAAGGTGCCAATCTGGGCAGAACAATGTGCTCAGCTCAGCAAAGTGGCCCAAGGGACCAACTGGCATGAGCAGCACTGCCCAAACCCCTGGTGCCCCAGGACCATGGCGGCATCTGAGGGGAACATCCTGCCAGGACCCGCCAGGAGGTGGCAGCCAAGGCCTGGCTAACACTCTCCCGGAACACTCAGGCCAGGGCTGGCCAGACAGTAACCCCAGACCACTTGGTCTCAGCTTGGGACTCCAGGCCAGGTGGGCCCTGGGAAGCCTCCCGCCTGGCCCACCGCACACATGCTGCTGTCCATACAGGGGATGCCACCGGCCCTGTGCAAGGTTTCCCTGGTGTGGCTTGGGTGGGTGGATCACCCCCCTCCTGAGCTGAGGCCCAGCTGTGAGCCACCTGGACAGGTGTGGGCGGAGCTCCGTGGGGCTGAGGCTGGGTGCAGGGACTTGCCCAGGGCTGGGGAGAGGCTGCCGGGGCCAGGCCTCACCTTGCGCAGCAGGGCCACCATCTCCTTGGACCAGGTGGGCACGTACTGGACGCTCACAGTGCTGAACAGCTGCACCAGGGACTCCACGGCGTTGCTTGCGTGGATGTCATAGGGCCTCTGGGGCAGGAAGGCAGCGCTGGGCAGGCAGCCTTGGCCCCGCTGCACCCCATGAATGCCAGCACAGGTGCCGGCACCCTGAGCATCCGCCCACCCACCCCAAGTGCAGACACAGCTCTGAGCTCGGGCTCCACCCGGGCAGAGGAGCCCGGGGTGAAGCTGGCTCTGGGCCGCGCCCTGCAGGTGTGCAGGAGGGGCTGCCTTCCGTGTGGGGCCCCAGGGCTGGCCGAGGGGTACGGTATCCCAGGAAGGGAGGGAAGGCAGCATGAGGCCTGGGGTGGTGCCCAACCCCCTGGGCTCCGGCCAGCCTGGCCAGGGAAAGTTCTGAGGGGACAACCACTAGGCAGCTCCTGGCCTCGTCCCCTCCCCAGGGGCCAGCACGCAGGCCCCACCGATGGCCCTGGGACCGCCCCCCGTGAGTTTGCGCTTCCCTCGTTCACTCGAGCGTTTGATCAGCGCCCCAGACGCTCTGCTGAAAGCGTGCGTCCTCTGACGGAGATGAAAACACACGAGGGCCACGTGCAGGGCAGCCGCGTCCCTCCCCGGCACTTGGGCCACCCCGGGGAGCAGCCGGCCCCTGGTCCACGGGAGCTCATACCCATCCTCGAAGCAGCTCGTAGGCCATCACCCCCACCGACCACCAGTCCACTTCGAAGGAGTAGCCAGAGCCCCCGTTGACGAAAGAGAGGAAGATCTCTGGAGCTTCCCGAGAGAGGAAGGAGCGGCTGAGCTGGCACGGGGCCAGAGGCCCCGACCCGCACCCCAGGCCCTGCTCTGAGACTGGGCTGCCCCCAGGGCTGGACAGGCAAGACACCATGGTCTCTGCCCCGCCCACCTGGAGGGAGCCAGCTCCTCCTAGAACCCCCCCAAGGTCTACCCATCGAACCCCCCATGCACCTACCCATATACGGCTTGGTGCCCGCTAATGCCGTCGCCCGCTCCCCATCCTTTATGATGGTGGCGATATTGAAGTCGGTCAGGTGTGCATGTCCTGTGGGGAGACAGGGCAGGTGTGACTGTCCCAGGCCCAGAGCTGTGTCCCAGTGGCCGGGGCACCCCACCCCCACCTGCCTGACAGCACCATGGCCTTGACACGCCACGAGCCACTTACCTCGCTCGTCCAGGAGGATGTTGTCGGGCTTGACGTCTCTGGAAGGGGCAGAAGGCGGCAGATGCGTCTGGAGCCCACTCTAGTCCTGCCCTGGAGCCCCTGGCAGAGGGGGCCTCCCAAGACACCCCCGCACCCACTGAGGCAGAGGCTGGGAGGCTTGGTGGGTCCTTGGGGGGGGTACCCCTGGGGAGGGAAGAGGAGGAAAAAGCAGCCACTCCCTGCCCCGCGGAGGGGGCTACAGCCAGCACCCCCGCCCTGGGCCAGATGGCAGGATACCCCGCACTAGACACAGCGGGGACAAGGACAAAAGCAACTGCAGGCACAGTCCTGACACATCCCCGGCCAACAGGAGGTATTGGTCCTCACTTTGCTCCAACTTCCAGACACCCAGTCGGGGCTCAGTGACTGTCTGGTGCCTGAATCGTGGCCAGATGACAGAAGCCCCGAGGGCAGAAATGCAGAAATGAGGTCTACTGGACTTTATTTATACCTCAGAGACTTTTTCATTTTGTTCTGTGGCTGCAGTTTCAGCCTAATTTCTGCTTCCTAATCTTATCTGCTTCCGAATCCTATTCCTCTCTGCTTCCCAACTTCGTCCACTTTAAGCTCACATTAAAGTAAGCTCAAAGCCCCAGGGACACAGTGGATGGGCTAACAGAGGCCTGCAGTTAAACAGAAGGCCACCCGATGTGGCCAGGCCCTGTGACCGTGCAACCCCGTGGGGCTGCTTGGACAAGGCCCACCCTCAGGCGACCCCGGTGTGCAGCTGTGGGCTTAGCCTAGAACCGGGCACTGACCGGCCCAGGCACCACAGCTGGGCAGGGCTGCGGGCATGAGTGGGGTGGAGGAGCCAGACCAGCCTCTGCTGGGGAGTGGATGCTCCTCGGGTGGCCCAGGCAGGTGCTTCCTGGTCAGGTGTGCACACACCTGTGGATGATGTGCTGGCTGCGCAGGTAGTCCAGGGCCAGGGCCATCTCGCAGATATACAGCCGCACCGTGTCCTCAGAGAACTGCACGTTCTGCTGCAGGTGGTAGCGCAGGTCCCCGCCCAGGAGCAGGTCCACCACCATGAACATGTCCTCCTCGTCCTGGAAGGAGTACCTGCGGGCACCCAGCAGGGGTCTGGCTCGAGCATGGCCGGGGAACCAGACACGCTCCTGCCACAGCCGACACATATCTCACACCTCGTCTAGGCAGCGCCCTGCCCAAGGCGCTGACTCCACTCCTGCTCGGAGCTACTCAGAGCCCAGCCCCTTGGCCCAGCTGGGGCCAGAGACACCTGTGAGTGACAACTGGAGAGCAGAAATAGCAGCGCACGTCTCCAGGCTGTTTTGGGCTGCCCTGATTTCCTTTTCTGTAAAATGGGGATAAAA
Organism: Lepilemur ruficaudatus; assembly: GCA_963574885.1. Taxonomy (NCBI): domain Eukaryota; kingdom Metazoa; phylum Chordata; class Mammalia; order Primates; family Lepilemuridae; genus Lepilemur; species Lepilemur ruficaudatus. The sequence goes on from CAUYRT010043955.1 coordinate 4,544, forward strand.
ATATCTGCCTTGGAAGATTGTTCAAGAAAATGAGGCAGTGTGGGTGAAATCCTCAGCCCAGTGCTGGGCAAGCGGCTGGCACTTAATAACCAGCAGCCACAGGAGTGATGAGAATGGTGATGGTGGTGGTGGTGGTGGTGGTGGTGGTGGTGGTGGTGGTGGTGGTGATGGTGGTGATGGTGGTGGTGGTGGTGGTGGTGGTGATGGTGATGGTGGTGGTGGTGCTGGTGGTGGTAGTAGTGGTGATGGTGGTGGTGGTGCTGGTGGTGATGGTGATGATGATGGTGGTGATGATGGCGGTGATGGTGATAATGGTGGTTATGATGGTGGTGATGGTGATGATGGTGGTGATGATGGTGGTGATGTTGATGGTAGTAGTGATGGTGGTGGTGATGGTGATGGTAGTGGTGGTGGTGGTGGTGGTGGTGATGGTGATGGTGGTGGTGGTGGTGACGGTGGTGGTTATGATGGTGATGTTGATGGTAGTGGTGATGGTGGTGGTGATAATGGTCATGGTGATGTTGATGGTAGTGGTGATGGTGGTGGTGATAATGGTCGTGGTGATGTTGATGGTAGTGGTGATGGTGGTGGTGATAATGGTCGTGGTGATGTTGATGGTAGTGGAGATGGTGGTGGTGATGGTGATGGTAGTGGTGGTGGTGGTGGTGGTGGTGGTGATGGTGGTGGTTATGATGGTGATGATGGTGATGTTGATGGTGGTGGTGATAATGGTCGTGGTGATGTTGATGGTAGTGGTGATGGTAGTGATGGTGATGTGATGGTAGTGGTGATGGTGGTGGTGATGATGACGATGGTGATGGTGACGATGGTGGTGATGGTGGTGACTGTGAGTGTGGTGATGATGGTGATGGTGGTGTTGATGAAGATGATGACGGCTATAGCAAAACAATACTTTAAGTACCTCCTTCCACTTTGCAATTTCTTTTGTAAGCTCCCAGAGATAACTGTAGTTGTTAAATGACTGGATCTTTCAAGAATAAAGTTGTAAGAACTGTTTCTCATGTGATGTCCCTCTAGCTGCCCCCCCCCAAGCCTCCCACCTTCATCCTCAGTGAAGGGTGGCCTGGAGAGGGTGGTGTAGGTTGGATCCTGGGGAAGAGGACGTGGGGACATAGCCACAGAGCAAAGGGATCTAGGATGCCTGGCTCCAGGATGAACTCGGGGCCCTGGAGAGCAGGGGACAAGGGCAGGTGACCTCCCACACCTGGAGGCAAGGCTGTGATGGCCCTGCCCTTCATGGCCCCAGGAGGGCAGGAGACACCCCCCTGGCAGGCTGGCCTGTGAGGGTGGGGACACGTGCTGCTGTAGAAGGGGAAGGAAGAGCTTCAGCCCAGGAGCCCAAGCTCCTAACCATGGGGCCACATGGCCTTCCGGAGAGCCCTAGGCCCCAGAAGAGGGAAACCCCGGGTCTCCCCTCTTTGCAAGAAGCCTCAGTGCCAACGTTGCTGCTGAGTGTCAACCCCGGATGGCAGTCCATCCTGGGGACTAGAGGACCAGGCCATAGTGAGCTCCTCTGCTCCCCACTGACCCCCAGGACTAATCACCCCATTTGAGGATGAGGGATCTGACCCAGGCCCGACCCTCCCTGGCTGTCGGGTGTCAGGGCAGGTTCAAGGGGCACTTAGTGCTTGGACACCCCTTTGCCCAGGATGCCAAGGACAAGACCACTTGCCGTAAAGCCAGGGTCCAGCCCTGCCAGCCCTTGCCTGCCTGGAGACCAGATGGCTGTGAGTGCCCTGCGGGCCACAGTGGTGCGACAGTGGCCACGTGCCGATGGGGAGTGGGGAGGACAAGGCCTCATGCTGGGGAAGGCCACGGCCATTCCTTGCACTCCCCACACTCGGGGCCAAAGCCTCCATCAGCATCTGTCTCTACCCAGAGCCAGAAGGCCGGGTTCCTGGCACAGCATAGCCCAGCTCCTTCCTCCCCAGCACCTGTGGAGTGGAGCCACGTGACACCGTTTCTGAGCCACACCGCACAGCCTCTGGGAAGTGGCCACGTCCACTTTGGCATCCTTCTTCCTACTGCAGTGACCGAGGTAAACAGCCAGGCGGGGGCAGGTCTGGGCTCTGAGTGAGTCCCGGGAATAGCTGGCTCCAGACCCCTGCCGACGAGGATGCCTGACCATGCTCCCTGCTATCCCTGAACACAGCCTGGCTGCCCCCCTTTAAGTTTGGCTAATGGAGAAGCAGGTGACACATGGGGTGACATACAGGGGTGGGATTTAAATCTTCTAGAGGCTGCAGAGCCAGGATCGGGACGAGGACCACGACGGTTTGTCACGTGACTCTCCAGCTTCTGGGAACACCCTGCGCTCTGAGGGAGCTTCTGGGGAAACCACCCACCTGCGCGCACATCGCAGAGCACAGAGCCCACTATGGGAGGCAGGTGGGGAGGACCCCTGCATGAGGAAGGACTCTCAGGGAGGACAGGCACGAACTCCCCAGCAGTCTGCAGCTCCTGCACTCCCGGGGAGGTTCTCAGTGCTCACTTTCCGAGAGGAACCCAAGGTCAGGCCCCTCAACTCTCCCCGACTGACAGTGTCCCTCCCCTGCAGGAGGGCCCTGGGTTTCCAGCAGGCCGTGGAAGGGGGGGACACACTGCATTAACCCCCGCATGCCCTGGACGCCTGAGCCCTGCTGGCCTGGGGCGTGGGAAGGCGAGTGGATGGGGCATGCGGGACCGGTGGGTGTCGGGGTGACCCCGTGGCACGAGAGCCAGAAAAGAAGGGAGGTGCAGCCCCTTTGCCTGCTTGGGGCGTGCGAGGTGTCCCTGCAGCAGGGCCGGCCCCGCAGGCGAGCTCACCAGAGGTTCACCAGGAAGACGTGCTCGACCTCCTGCAGGATCTCCAGCTCCCGGAAGACGTTGCGGACCTCGTCGCGCTCGATGCACTGCTGCTTGTTCATGTACTTCATGGCGTACATCTTCTCTGTGTCCCGCTTCTGCACGATGCACACCTGGAGGGCGGACGGCGGCTCAGCACAGACGCAGGGACGTGAGCTCCGCGGCCCCCTCTGCCTCCTGGACGTGGCAGAAGCACCTCTCTGGGAAACGTCCAGGATTCCAGACAGGCTATGAACGGGCCCCTTCTGCGATAAGCCAGGACTCAGCCCAGGAGCACCCAGGCGCGCGGGGGCTGCTGGCCCGGGGGCTGCCTCCACCAGCCGTGACCAGGCAGGTGGCTTCGCCTTCCCACATCCCGGTGCCACCTTCCCGGGGCTCAGAGAAGCAGCGTCGTGGGGGCTACTGGGGAATGAGCGGGAGGACGCCCCTCGACAGGCCTGCACCTGGGAAGCCGCACCAGCCACCTGCCACCTGCCCTGGACACGCACTGCCTGTGTCTCGGATGACTCCCCTCCAGCTCCAGCACGGCAAGAGGCAAGTCCCCTCCACGTCGTCCTGCGAGAACAAGGCTCGCGGGACAGACCCACAGGCGCCAGGCTCCCGTCACAACAGAGCCCTCGTGACGGCGGTCCCTGCACACTGGAGGCGCAAAACCCTCTGAGCAACAAGCTGTCAGTGTCAACCAGCAAGGTGGCGTCTCGCAGACACCGCTAAGCCGGTGCTAATTGTTTGCAGAGAGGATCAGCGTGACAGAGCAGTGAGAAGTGTAAGACCAGCTTGGGGGGCCCTGTGGCAAGGAACGTCCGTCAGAATTGAGGGCAAAGATCTCCAAGGTGGAGCCGGGAGTTACGGCACAAAACCGTGGCCTACGGAGCCAGAAACCCTTCTCCCGTGCAAGCTGTGGAGAGACTGCTCCAGGACAGGTGACCAGGGTCACTCCTGGGGCCTCAATACCCTCTGGTCTCAGTTGTTGAGGAGCAGGAGCCCGGGTTGGGGGCCTGGGGGAAGCAGTGGTCCTGGGGAGGGCGGTTTTGCCGCTGCTCCCGCAGGAAACCCCTTTCCTTCTGAGGACAGCATGTGCTGAGAGGGGTTCACGAGAAACGTCTTCTGGTTTAAAATTTTTCTCCAGAGAAGACCATGACTAAGCCTGGGTACACAGCAACCACCGAATCCCAGGGACCTCCCTGCAGGAGGCATCTCCCCAGGCGTAGGTGCCGCTGCTCCAAATCCCGGAATCCCGAAATCCCCTTTCTATCACGTGTCGCCGAGGTCCTAGAGGGACACTGCAGGGTTCTCTGGACTTCTAACCCCATATCCTGCCAGGGGGTGGACGCTGGCTGTGGACCCCGTCCCTGGCTACAGAGCTTCTCCCTTGGACCAGGGAGCCGGTGTGCGCGGGATCCACAGTGAGCTCGGCTGTGTGCCAGAGGCTCAGGCTGGCCTCAGTTTCCCTTGCAGTTCAGTCCTCCTTCCCCAAGCCCTCAAGAGGCTACAGAAGGGGCCAGATAGGGCCATCCCTATGGGCTGCCAACCCTCACCCCCAACGCCCTTCTCTGCCAGAGCACACCTGGGCCAGAGCAGAGGCTGCGCAGAGACTGTCCAGGGAACACACAGCCTCAGACAAAGCGCCAGAGGCCTCACCAGCTCTTAAGTGCCACAGCCACCAGTCTCCCACTTTCCTCTTGCCCCTCTGAGAGCCCCCAGCTGTCCTCCTGAAGGTCCCAAGAAGCTGTGTCCGTGGCCCGCGCTGCCCAGGCCGCCCTCTCCCCAGGTGAGCTCACAGTTCTAACGGGACGAGAGCAGAGGTGCAGGGGAGGGCCAGGAAGGGCACAGGCTGAGGCTCCAGCTGTTCCCACGCTATGCAGCTGCTTCCTGGGCCTCGGCTGGTGGAGCCACGAAGCCTCAGGAGGCCACAGAAAATGGCCACAAACCTCTCGTGCAGAAACTGGCATCCCATGAAGGAACCAAAGTGGCGGCTATGAGGATGAGGTGCTGGTGGCCCCACTGCCTGACACTGAGGTTCTCTTACATGTGTGGTGACCGTGTAGTGGGGCATGTATCCCGAGATGCTGGGAGCCCCCGGCACCCTGCGGCTGTCACACTCGGGTCCCGCAGAGCTGGTCCAGCTCAAAGACCCACGGCAGGGCAGGAACCGCAGCCGCAGGCAGCGCCCAACACGCACACACGGTGTGCCCCGGCACAGGACTCCCCATGGAGCAGCCAGCAGCTCACCCACTGGCAGGGGCACCCAGGCTACCGGCCTCATCCCACACTCACTCTGGCCTTCCCGCCCCCACCCAATGTCATCTCTGATCGGCAGAGAAAGTCACGGCTCAGCCGTGCGGGAACAGCACTGGATGTGGCCACTGCAGCCACAGCTCTCAAACCTCATCTGTCCTCGTGTCCCATCTCTGAACTCAAAGGGCAGAGGCGGGAGTATCCTCTGAGCCCCTGCATCTGTGACGATGTCATTCTCTGGTCCCCACAGGCAAACAGTGATTTTGATGAGGTTTGGAATTCTTGGCTTTTGTCCCTCCGCGCAGAACCCTGGAGACGCTGGGATCCTGTGGCCGCGCTGGGTCCCTCCCTCGGAGGGCGTGGGGACCCCTGGGATGTTCCCTGCCCCGGGGGATGGCTGCAGCCGAGGACGCACACTGCCCCGATGGGTGGGGCGGGCACAGCAGGGTGGGGGGCAGCAGGGTGGCCCCAAGGGGACGAGGCTGGGCTGACGTGGAGCCGGTGCTGCCAGAACTCGACGGCCCAGGCAAGGCTGGCACCAGCCGGCGGGTGCTCGGCACCATCGATGCCAGCTTGCTTCAGCCACGTGCCCAGGATGGGGCAGCAACTGTGCGAGGGGACACAGAGCCAGGGCACGTGGGCAGAGCCCAGGACCCTGCACCCGGACATCCCAGGAGCAGGGATGGGCAGGGCTGGCGATGCACCACTCACGATCATGCAAACATCCGTTGTGGCCCAGCACGCGTGGCCTCCACTCCGCCAGCCACTCCGGGTGGACCAGGCTGCCCTCGTGTGGAGCCCCATGGTGGCGGCCCTGGCAATGGCCTGGGACCCACAAGCCTGAGCCAGCAACTAGGTGACATCCCGGAGCCCAGACGCCCCTGAGCTCCTGGTGGCTGAAGCCACTCTGCAGCGCTTCCTGCATGGACCCGGCAGGCCACAGGCTCAGCCACGGAGTCGCAGCCACACTCTCGGCGGGGTGACGGCGCACCAGCCGCTGAGGGGTTGCCATGGCAACTGCCAAGTGCTGTCTCCTCGCTCAGTGGCAGCCAAAGAAGATGGCAGCGCTGGGGGGGGGGGGTCACACCGTGGGCTCTGCTAGGGTGGGAGGGCTGGGGGGGGGTCCCGGCTGGATGGCGCTTCCCTCCGGGTCCATCTGAAGACCTGGGGTCCCAGCGAGGACAACAGGGTCGTCAACACAGCCAGGGTCTGTGCCAATGACAATTTTTACCCCAATTATCTTAGTTCTTTCCCCAAAACTGGTAAATGCAGGGGCCTGGGCCTTGGTCCTGGGGCTGGACTGTGATTTCCCTCCTGCCCAGGTACCCCTGCTCCAGCCCCCTCGAGAGCCTCGCACCCCAGCTGGACCCCACTGCGGGGAGGAGTTCCCAGGCTCCACAGCTGGGGGATACCCCACTCCCGTGGCCTGGGTGGCCAGGGGCAGAGTGGCCACACCCTGTGTGAGCCCCGGGCCCAGCCCCTGCTCGGGCACAGAAAGGGACAGCACATGCCGTGGGGTATGGGGCAGTGCGGAGTCAGAGAGGAGGAGAAGGAAGGGAACCCACCAGAGTCTGGGCCGGGCACTTGGGAGACAGAGGGGTGGGGTGCAGGACAGAGCCTGGACTTCCAGCTCCGACAGCCAGACCCAGAGCCAGTCAGGCCCTGAACCGTCCCATCCGGGGCAGGAGGCTCTCGGACCCCCAAAGGGACACCCCACCCTAGGGCCTCCCAGGGGCTGTGCCTGCAGACGCTCCACATTGGCATTCTGGGGCTCCCCAGGGTCTCCTGGCCGGGTGCCCACCTTTCCAAGGATCTGCAAGCCCCCCAGTAGCTCGTGGAGACCCAGCCCTGCCCCACGGACAGCGTCAGTAGGGGGGGAGGACACTGTCTGCCAGCTCAGAGCACGCTTAGCATTGTCACTCGAAGAACAAATCTTTCCTGGAAGCCCCAAATACCTCCCGTGAAGCCCAGAGTGGGCCTGGCCGTCATTCCACCAGGACCCCCACGGGCTGGAAAACCAGGCTTCCCCAGCCCACACCGGCTACTCCAGGCCGGGAGCGAGAGCCTGGCCCAGAGCCGACCCAGCCCGTCCGGCCACAGCGCAGCCGAGGGGGGCCGGGGTCAGGCCCACACGGGGGAGGACGAGGTCAACAGTTTCCCAAGCTGGGAAAAAAGTTGGAAAAGAAAGTCTCTCATTTACAATAACAAAACATCGTACCTAACAACACGACAATGACAACCGTGAGAACAACCACAATAAACACGACAGTGTGAAGAATTAACTTGAAAACTACGAGACTATTTGGGTAAAAGGCGCTAGACCCCCGCGTGGGCAAGACATCAACTTTGTTCTCAATCCATCTTTTTTTTTTTTTTTGAGACAGAGTCTCACTCTGCTGCCCAGGCTAGAGTGCCGTGGCGTCAGCCTAGCTCATAGCAACCTCAGACTCCTGGGCTCAAGCAATCCTCCTGCCTCAGCCTCCTGAGTAGCTGGGACTACAGGCATGCGCCACCATGCCCGGCTAAGTTTTTCTATATATTTTAGTTGACCAATTAATTTCTTTCTATTTTTAGTAGAGACGGGGTCTCGCTCTTGCTCAGGCTGGTCTCGAACTCCTGACCTTGAGCGATCCGCCTGCCTTGGCCTCCCAGAGTGCTAGGATTACAGGCGTGAGCCACGCTCCCAGCCTCAATCCATCTTAAAACACCTTCCCACACACCCAGGAGACTTAAAACCTGGGCTTTGTAACTGGCAGGGACGCAAAATCAAAACCCGCGTGAGATCCCACCCCACCCCACTGGGGCGGCTGCTATCAGGAAAAATGAAACAACAGAACACACAAGCGTCTGAGGGTGTGGAGGGGCCGCAGCCCCGTGCACGGCTGGCAGGATAATAACGGAGCAGTTGCTGCGGAGAACAGCTGGTGGTTCCTCGAAAAGCCAAACGCAGAATTACGGAATGATCGGCATCCAGCTCCGGTGGCAGAATCGAAAGCAGGGGCTCCAAGAGTCTCTGCAAACCCGTGTTTGCGGCAGTGTCTGCACAGCAGCCGGAACGTGGACGGCAAATGGTAAATACAACGTCACACGTGGACCACGGGACGCTGCTCAGGGCCCATTCTGACGCCTGCTGCAACCTGCAGTTGCGATGGACTGAACTGTCCCCTCTCCGCCCAGCCCCCAACGCGATGGTGGCGGGAGCTGGGAGGCGAGCGGGTCACGGGGTGGGGTCCTCGTGAACCGGTTAATGCCGACGGCTCTCTCGCCCCCTTCCCACCACGCGGGGACGCGGCCGGAAGACGCCATCTGCACCAGGAAGAGGCCACCGGACACCAGAGCCGCTTGGTCTGGGCCTTCCTGGCCCACGGAACCGTGAGAAGCGTGTTTGCTGTCTGAGCCGCCCACCTGCAGGACTGCGGTACCTTTGCACTTGGACCTGAACGGACCGAGACGATGAGGTGCTAGAGTCGTCAAACCCGCAGAGACGGAAGGTAGAACGGGGGTCGTCACAGGCTGGGGGAGGGGAATCAGGAGTTTGTTTGACAGGGACCATTTTAGTTGTGCAAGATGAGAAAGTTCTAGAGAGATGGTGCACATCAACGTGAATATACTTAGGGCCACAGAACTGTACACTTAAAAGTAGGTAAGACGGTATATTTTATTATGTGCGATTCACCACAATGTTTTGAAAACTGAAAACAAAAAATCAAAAGCCGCAGACCAGGTACAACGAGCTTGCACAGCCCTCTTCCAGTGCTGCCCCCCAAAGGGCGGAGCAGCTGCAGGTCAGAGGCCCTTTGGCGGGACACAGACACAGACACACCCACACCCACCGGGCAGCTCGCCATCCTAGGGCTGGTGCTTGGTACAGCGGGACCCGTGGGCGCCTGTTCTGCGGGAAGCAGGACAGCTCTGGCCCCCTGGATCCCGCCCCTCCCGTGGGGGCCATGCCCTGGCCACCACAGCAGCTGGAGGGACCCCAGGGTCTGCGACAGGCCTCCCCCTAACACCGCTCAGCACCTACCCAGCCACCCCAGCCCACAGACGCCTGGGCCACATTAGGGGCAGAAAGGAGCCCTCCAATTGTGCCACCAACTTGCATCTGAAAATGAGACCTTCCTCTGTCGCCCCCACTCTGCAGTGGCCCGTTGCCTAGCCTTTCAGAGCCAGGAACCAGTCAAGGAGGCGGGACCCCGGGGCTCTGCCGACACTGCCTGGCTGTGCATGGGGACCGCTGGGGCACAGGGCCTGGCCGTCCCCACACGCACCTGCACAGCCCGGGCTCCCAGCAGTCCCCTGGCGCCTGACTTCTGAACGCCTGGTAACCACCCCTCCTGACCTTGCTCACAGTGCTGTCCTCCGCGGCCAGGGGGGACAGTCCCCAAACCCATCCTGCTTGCCCCTCCCTGTGCAGCCCCCGTGGCCCTGGGGACAGAACTGAGGCTCAGCTGGGAGGACAGGCGGGCAGCGGCTGTCCCCACCGGCCTCTGACGAAGTCCACCCCCTGCGGCCCCGCTCCTCTGAGGCCAGCTGTCTTCCCAACCGACAACACGCACAGGCCGTGGGCACGCCTGACGCGCAGAGATGTGGAAAATACTCTCTCCTTGGTGTGAGGAGCTTTTCCAACAAATCTGTGCCCAGGGCTGTAACCTCCCCAGGCCTCAGGTAGCCCAGCATGGCCACCGTGTGTGACAGGGCGAGAGGAGGTGACAAACCCACGCACACACCCTGCATCTCCTGCCTGGAGGCAGAGCGACCGGCTCAACAGGGACAGCTGAGCACAGACAGACTCTGCGCGGCCAGGCCTCCCGGGGCCGCTGGGCAGAAACTGCCCACGCAGAAGTGACTCACCCTCCAGGGCTCTTTCCAGAGGCTCGCCAGGCCTCTTTGAATTGTCATCACCCCCGGTCCCCGCACAGCACACGGGACGATCAGGAAGGGAGGACCCAGGAGCAGGAGGCCGGCCCAGGAGGCCGGTTTAGAGGACAGGAAGGACGGGGACCGGCTGAGGACCTGTCACCTGCATACCCTCGCGGCCTCTGGGCCCGCTGCTATTTTGGCCTCTAAGTGTTACGGCAGCTCCCGGTGTCGGCCACACCATGGCCCTGTCTGGTGCCCGGCACCCGCCGGCTCCGCAGGAGGAGCGCCCACAGCCTCCCAGGCGGACCTGGAGCCCGCCGCCCAGGGGAGGCTGCTGTCCTGCCAAGGCCGCGTGCTGGGCCCGCCCTGCCCCCGGGGCGCTGCCTTACCTTGCCGAAGCTGCCCTTGCCGATGGCCCGCAGGATCTGGAAATGGTCGAAGTTCACTGCGGAGTGAAACAGAGGATGCAGGTCAGGTGGCAGAAAGGTGTCGGCACAAACCCCACCGGGCACCCCCTGCAGCCCGCCCAGGGACCCCTGGACCCGGCAGGGGGCCAGTTGGACGGCTCCAGGCCTGGGGCCGGGCCACGCCCCCTTCTCAGGACCTTTGGGGCAGGCACCGGCCCACAGAAGGGACAGGGCACCAATGGGCCACACGGCACCTGGGTGCCAGGCTGAGCACGGCTCTGGCCCCCTACCCAGCAACCCCTGTTGAAAGTTGCCTCCAACCAGGGGAGACCCCTGCGGGCGGGCCCGGGAGTCTCAGGGGGCTGTGCACACAGGAGCAGTGTCCGGGGCCCAGACACGGCCGCAGGAGCAGCCCCCGTGCACCTGCCCGCTGTGACTCACCGCACACACCTGGGGGCCCACGAACAGCACCAAGATTAATGACGGGGTGAGGCACAGAACTATGGCTGCATCTGTGGCCCGGGAGCACCTGACCAGGCACAGGGTGACCCAAGGCCTGCAAGAAACGTTGTCTCTGACCACGACAGCTTTTCCGATTGTCACAGCCCTCGTGGGGGACGCCCCCACGGTGTGTACTAGCCACCGCCCGCGGCGGTGACCAGGCCAGTCACGGACAAAACTGGGGCCCACACAGCACGCTGGCACGGCCCCTGGGGACCCCAGCTCTGGGCTGGCTGCCACCCTGCAGCCTCCTTGCCCAGGAAAGCCCTGTGCTCGGAGATCATGCCCTCGAGGTGGAGGCTGCCAGGCAGGCGAGAAGCACCCGCTGCTGTTGGGCATCACCCCCTGACCCCAACAGACCCAAAGGACAGCGGTAGTTCGCCAACCCAGTGCCTGTAATGGGGCAAAGCTGGGAGGAAGAGGAGGAATTGGAGAGAGACGGTGGAACACGGTGGGTGACGTGGGCATGAGATGCCGTCTAGAAGCGAGACCCTGAGCACAGCTCCCTCCTCCCCCAGCCCCGAGCCCTCCCCTCCATGTGGTGCTGGACACGGCAGCACCGTGATGGCCACAGGGACGGGTACCCAGCAGCGCGCAGTCTCCTCTGGGCAGGGCGCGTGTTGTGCTTAGAACTGAGGAGCCTGCCAGCAGACTGTCCCAGAGGGCACAGGGACCCCTGCGCAGGGGAGCCACTGGCCCAGAACCCCCAGTGAGCCTCGGGCCCCCCAGGGGCTAAGCAGAGCCCCCCCGTCCTGAGAGACCCACGGTCCCGCCTGTCCCCCGCTTGCCGGGTCAGCGTGTGTACTGAGGAGTGAGCCATGGGAGGAAGATGGGGGGGCGCGGGGACAGCGAGAGTGGCATCAGTGGGGCGCCCGCCTCGCTGTGCCTGGGCGGACCCGGTGCAGCTGCCGGCCGCAGCACAGGGCAGGGGCTGGGAGGCGGGGGTGGGAGGGGAAGAGCCAGCAGGTCTCTCCCACGGCACAACCACAGCGCCACGCCTCGGTCCCCGGCAAGGCACGCGAAAGCCAAATGTCGGCTCCTCGGTCACCACAAAATCCAAGGAAAAAGCACTGAAAGGACAGTCTTGCTAACCAGCTGACAGGAAAATAAATGTCTAACAGGCAGCCGCTCAGAGCAGCAAGAGCCCTGTCCTTGAGGTCAGCAGCGCGAGCATCTCTCCTGCGGAGATGCTCACATGGCGGTCAGGCCATGAGCCGACACTCGCCAGCGCCAGTCACTTTCCACAGGGAGCGGGGTGCACAGCATGACCAGCGGTCAGTCAGAGCCACCACCCACAGACAACAGGGTTCTGAGTTTGTCCAAGCAGCGTGGAGGGTCTGGGCAGACAGGGCGGCAGGAGCTTCCCCACCTCTGCCGGGAGAGCCGGCACCAGTGGCTCCCGCTACCACGGAGAGCGAAAAAGCCAGCCCGGCACCAGCCCGCGGTGAGGGACAGAGGAGGACAAGCTAACTGGGCTGCGACCACACACCTGCCCGCCCCCAGCCCGCCCTGATAAAGTCAGTGTTTGGCCGCGGGGCCGGCGCCTGTCTCTGCTCCTGGCGCTGCGCCGTCTCTCCGGAGAGTGAAACAAACTCGGTGCTTCTTCTGCCCCAAACTCCGAGAATCCTCTCTCGCCCGCGTGTGGACCTCACACCCTGACGAGCATCGGGGACTATCTGAGCCCTTCTCCCCTGACACCGAGACACTGGTCCACCCTCCATGCCTGCCTGGCTGGGACCCGCGTCCGCGCCGTGGCATGGGAGGCACACCGTCCAAGCAGCAGCCGTCTCCAGGGAGCCGAGTCCCAGCGCGATCTCAGGCTAACGCGCAGCCTTTTCATCAGCCCGCGCTCTTATTAACACCGACAAGAAAACGCCTCCAAGGAGGACGGCAGAGACGAGCTCAGGAGAGTAAAAATAAGGCTGCCACAGGGCGCCGTGAGTCACTGCCATTGTCACCAGCGGCACTGCGCACACCCCGTGAAGGCGTCGGCTGCAGGCCTGGAGGGGCGGCTCTGCTCCTGACTCCCGGCCGGCCTGACGCCCCAGGAGGCCCGCAGTGCCGGGCGGCTCTGGAGAAGCTTCATGGAAGGAGAGCTGCCCACGGCACAGGGGGGGCCGCGCACGGGCGCCCAGGTGGCCCCCGACCTCAGAGCCCTTCCCCACGCGGGACGCCCTGCCAGAGTGGGAGCCACTTGGAAGCTGCAGCCACAAATCCAACGTCGCATGTTGTTGGGATCCACGCAGCGGCTGGTTAAGCTTTGTCACATGTCCCATGAGCCAGAAAACCCCCGTGAGGAGGGAAACCGTCTGCTGGGGCTCAGACCCTGCGCCCTGCAGACTGCGCAGCCCCTGGAAGCTCTGGCCACTCATGGGGGCTGAGGGGCTCATGCTCAGGCCCCCGCCTCGGGGGACACCAGGCTGGGCAGAGGAGTCGGAACCGGCCCGACAGCTCCTTCCTGCAGCGGGCACCTCCCCGTCCCCTGGGCGCCGTGGCTGGCCCCGCCCCATGTGAGCAGGAACCTGCACACAGACGTCACCCCGTCACCTGGCCCTGCACATCAGGGTCTGCTGGGGACTCAACAGGCGAGGAGAGGCCGGGCCGTCATGGACGGTGGAGGAGCCAGAGCTGGCACTCGGCGCAGGCGGGAGGGAGGGACGTGCCGGTCTTACAGGCAGGACGCTGCGCTGCGCAGTCGCGCCACACACGCTGGGGAGGTAACACAGGGCCCCAGAGGCAGCCGGTCGCTGACCCTCTTGCTGGGGCCAGAGTCGCTGTCTGCCCGGCCTCTGACCTGGGGCAGGAAGGTCAAATGGCAAGTAGGGCAGCGGGCCGTGGCCTCAGAGCCCAGACTCCTCGGTCCTAAGCGGGCTCGAAGCCTCAGGGTCAGGCCGGGTCCAAGTGTCACAGGTCTCGGAGGTCCCAGCTCAGGGCGGGTGGTGGACCCTGTGGCCAGGAACCTGCAGGGGTCACCCTCCCTGGAGTCCTGGTGTCTGACTCGGACTCACGAGGCCGCAGGGAAGCTCTTGGCCTCCCCAGGCCACACTGGACTTCCGGGAGGGGACCTGCTGCAGCCGGCATCACGGCCAGCCCAGGACAGCAGAAGGGCAGACTGGGGGCTCACTGCGGGGACACAGCTGTGCCCCAGGTCCAATCTCGGGAGCAAGGCCCCTGCCTCGGCCATTCCTATAGAACAGACAGCCGGACGGCGCCAGCTGGGGCAGAGCTGAGGCCTCTGGGGCCCCCAGGTTCCAGAACAATCTTGGTTCTCCCGCCCAGGGCCTGGAGTCCTGGCGCCTACCTCCCCCAAGCCAGACCCACCTCTACTTACAGTAAAAGCTTCCGCCCATAAAACACGTTCAGTGCAACTTCCCAGACTGCCGCTGCTCGTCCTGGGTCCCGTCCAGTCTAAAATCGTCTGGACTGTGTTCCGGTGGTTAATGCCGCCGTCCTCAGACAACATGGAGACTTTCATAAATTAGTGATCAGGCGACCGCGGATCAATGGAGTATCTGCGGCTGGCCCGGGCTCAGCCCCTGCCGGGCCCGTGGGGAGGCCGCCGGGACCACAGGGATCTCCCCACAGCTGCAGGACCTCAGCTGGGGGTTCCCAGCCGCCCCCAGCACTGTGGGCTGTGGCCCCGGCGCTCAGAGGGGTCAGTCGAGCCCGGCTCCCGGAGGACAGAGGCCCCGGCCGGGCACAGGAAGGTGGGGCGGGAGGGAGAAGAGCTCAGGACTAAGAGGAGGAGGTGTGGCCGGGAGGCCTAGGGTGGCGGGAAGCTCCCTCCTGGGGCTCTCGGGGAGAACCGTCCCCTGCCTCTCCGTCTTCTAGAGGCCGCAGTATCCCTTGGTTCCCAGCCTGGCCTCTTCCTGTCCCCAAAGCCAGCAGGCGGCATCTTCATGGCTCCCCCTCTGCCCTCTCCTTTGTCCTCTGACCTGACTCTCTGGCCTCCCCCTTCCGAGAACAGCTATGACGACGTTTAGAGCCGAGCCAGATACTCCAGGACAATCTCCCTGAGACACTTCACTCAGTCGCACCTGTGGAGTCCCCTTGCCACATACAGGGACTCGGTCACGGCTCCGTCATTAGGGCATGGACACCCCGGGGCATCACCAGTCCCCACACCAGCGTGCAACGTCCCTGGAGCGGAGGGCCGGGCGGGAGGATGGGATGGCTCCGGGCTGGGTGCTTGAGGGGCTCCTCTCTGAGAGACACTTTTGTCCAGTCCCCACCCCCACCCCATGTCACTGCTCCCCCGCAGGGAGCCTCCTGCTCCCTAGCCCTCGGGAGAGGCTGCTGTGCCTCCCTGTCCTCCCGGAGCCCCTGCCCAGGGCAGGTGGGGAGGGCTGGCTCCTGGCTCAGGTGCACAGCACCGCCTGGCAAGGCTGGCGGTCCGAGTGTCCTCACGGGCAGATTGGGCCAGCCCGGCCCTGTGAGACCCCCCCCGAGGCAGAGCCCCCGCAACTTGGCAGCTGTGGGCAGCCAGCCGCACCACTGCCTCCCAAACTGTCCTTACGGATCTCAGCCCAGAAGAAACCATTGCTATTTGAAGACTAATTGCTCCAAGGGCCTCTTTTCAAAATGTAAACTTAGAGGCGCTGTCCCAAGTGACCGAGATGTCCTGTAAACTAGGACAGCGCCCAGCTGGCCCAGCCTGCCAAGCTGCTCTCCAACGGCATGAGGGTGCCCAAGAACCTCTGGGGCAGGGCCACCGACACGTCCCTGCACACACGGGATTCCTCATGTGTTCCCAGCCTCAGGGAGCTGGGTGCCCCAGGGGAAGCGGGGCTGGGTGCAGGTCGCAGGCTGGGTGCAGGTCGAGGTTCCTGTAGGAGCAGCCCTGGGGCAGGTCCTGAGGGAGAGACCAGGAGGCAGCCGGAGCTGGGGGGTCCAGAGAGCCTGTGCGGCACTGGTGGGCTGGGCAGGTGGGGGCCAGGCTGCAGGGGGGATCAGGAACTCACTCTCAGCCCCAGGGGATAGGGTGGGGCTGTCACATGCCACCTGAGTGGGAATGACAGTGACTGGCAAAGTGTGTGCACATGTGTCTGCACAATCATGTGTGCTCACGGGTTTGTGCATCTTGTGTGTGGACAAGTATGCATTTGCATGTGTGGCTCAGTGTGCACACACATGTACTCTGCTGTGTGTGTGCATATACGTGTATGCTGGTATGTGTGTGTGCCCAGGTGTGCATATATACCCGTGTGCTTTGGTATGGGTATCCCGTGTGTGTGCATGTGCACTTGCGTCACACACTTCCATGTGCTTGTGCGTGCATACATATGTGTGCTCGTGTGTGTGCCCCGGTGTGTGCATACATGTGTGTGCTTTGGTATGGGTATGCCATGTGTACATGCATGTGTGTCAGTACTGCACACTTGTCTGTGCAAACGTGTCTGTATTTGCACACGTGTGTGCATTCGTACCATACATGTGCACTTTTGCATATGCACATCTGTACGTTTACATGTATTCCATTTCAAGTACACGTGTGCACTTTTTTTGTTTGTTTGTTTTTGAAACAGGGTCTCACTCTGTCACCCTGGCTACAGTGCAGTGGCGTCATCACAGCTCACTGCAACCTCAAACTCCTGGGCTCAAGCGATCCTCCTGCCTCAGCCTCTCCAGTAGCTGGGACTACAGGTGAGAGCCCCCGCACTCGGCCATGTGTGCCCCCTTGTGTGTGCGTAACCTGAACTGTGCCCAAGGCCTGAAGACAACCTTGCTCACCTGAATTCCAGGTTCACAGTGGGGCACAGCGAGACCCTCAACCCAAAGCCTCCCCCACCCCAGAGGGCCTGGAAGAGACGCCAGCGGCAGCAGTCCTCGAATAAATGCTGCCTCCACCCCCTTTTATCAAGCGGACCCCAGAGCCCGGCCTAGGAGAGCGCTCCCCACTCCCACGTGGCTCCCTCCCCACTGCGGCCTCGCAGCTCCCCCACCAGTCCAGGACTGTCTCCCCCGGGAAGCCTCAGCACCAGCTTTCTGGGGCGCAGCCCGTGGGCGGCTCCCTTCAACCGGCCCCAATCCGCCCGTTAGGCTTCTCCTGGCAGGGGGTTGCCATGGTTTCCTGTCACTGGCGCGCCTGCAGCGTTGGCTCCAGACCGAGGGCAGAGCGCAGGTGTCACAGGGCCCGGCTCACATCACGCACAAACTGAACCAGGTTTGGCTCAGACAAAACCCTGGTACTGTGGAGAGGGAGCCACGAGTCTCTGGGCCTGCGTCAAAGCGTCCCCAGGGACGACTGCCCCACCCTGCGCAGACGCCGCTACTGGCCCCAGCAGCCTCAGCTCGGACCCCAAGCCAGGCAGGGACCACGGCATCTCCTCACTGGCAGCCAGCTGGGAGGAGCGAGGTCCCTTCACCTCCCCCAGAGCCGGGCAAAGCACTCGGGGCAGCGTCCTCAACCCTGTGCCAGCCACACCGGGTCTTCAGTGCCAGGACAGCCCGTCACCGCGTGGCAACACCCTGCAGCCCGTTACGACGTGGGCAGAGAAGCTATTTCCAAACCGCCACGGAGAGAAGGGGGCAGCTCCAGCCCCACACTAGGTTTGTCCTGGCGTCCACCTCAACCCACACGGGAGCGGCCAGTACCGTGGCCCAGGTGCATGTGTGCGCAGAGTCCAGACGACCCTGGAGGCCGGCCCTGCCCGCCGGCTCATCCCCCGCACCCCGGGCAGCGTCCAGACACCCGGAACCAGCAGGCGGCTCAAGGGCCGGAAGCTCACGGACCTTCCTGTCATCCCAAAGCCAGCCAGGTGGGCCCGTCAGACAGGTCCAAGTGCCGTCTTTGCTTACACTCAGCCTAGTTTCACAGAAGGATCCGGGGCAGCGGTACAGCGTGGCCCTTCTCCATGCCAGAGCAGCAGAAAGGCGCTGGGGGCCACCGTGGGCGTCGACAGCCCTCGGGCGGCACAGGACGGTCAGGCCAGGCCCCGACGCAGCAGCTCTGCTGGCCCCAGCTCTCCCCTGACAGCAGCCCCAGCTCTCGGGGACCCGGCCCTCTCCACCCCCTGCCTGGGCCCGGCCCACCCGCGTAAAGGTATCTGGTGAGGCCAGACCTGGCCGCTGGAACTCCAGGGACAAGTTCCACTGGGTCACAGGGGCAGAACACGGCCAGAGGAGCCACGCTCTGGGGAGCCTGCCAGGGCGTGGGGCCGGCAAGGACAGAGGCGCTGAGTGACGGAGGGCGAGGAGCCCGGGAGCAGCCCCCCGACCGCCAGCTCTGCCCTCACCCTCCCGCCCCCCTGGCCGGTGCGTTCCCGTCTCACTGGAGACTCCAGAATCAGGATTTAGTCACAGGCAGCCAGAGTACGTTAAAAAAACTCCTACAAGTCAATCATAACACGGCAAACGGCCAATTAGAAACATGCAAAGGTTTGGACAGACACTCCGCAAAGGAGGATACACAAAAGACCAAAGAGCTCACGCAAAGACGCTCAGCGCAATTAGTCACCAAGGAAACGTGATTAAAACCCAACAAGGAGCCACGACACCCCCCAGGAGAACAGTCAGCGGGGCAGGGACAGAGGCCGCTGGAGCCACACCCTGCCGGGGACAGCGTGACAGGAACGGCCACCAAGGACAGCTCTGTGGCGGCCAAATCTCATCCCACACGGCGCTCAGGGTGGGGAGGGCATGGCCACACGTCGGCTCCACACAGCCGTCGATCCAGCCCCCGGGGCCCTAGGACCCGGGCAGTGTTTCCCCAAAGTGGCCAAACCGTACATCGGAGCGACCTGGGAGCACCTGCGCCAGACCCCTGCCCCCCACCCCCCCACCCCTCCTGACCAGCATCTCCTGTGGGGGTGGGATCTGCAGTCTGCGTCCCCCACAGACCCGGGTCTGCTGTGCACGCCACACCTGGGAGCCATGGGGCAGACCTGGAGAGCACCTGTCAGCACCACAGCCCTGCCCAATCCTCAGTGGCCACCTGGACCAGCTCCGCGATGCTGCTGCGGGTGCTGGCTGGGCTGGAGTCGGGGAAGGAGCAGCAGACAGAGCACAGACCACCATGCAATGGGACCCCAGGCCTGAAACGCCAGTCACAGGCCAGACCGCGTCTCCAAAATTCTTTTTTTTGAGACACGGTCTCGCTCTGTCGCCCAGGCTGGAGTGCAGTGATGCAATCACAGCTCACTGCAGCCTCGAACTCCTGGGCTCAAGCGATCCTTCTGCCTCAGCCTCCAGAGTAGCTGGGACTACAGGCATGCGCCACCATGCCCAGCTAAATTTTTTTATTTTTTGTAGAGATGGGGTCTTACTGTGCTGCCCAAGTTGGTCTTGAACTCCTGGCCTCAGGCAATCCTGCTACCTCAGCCTTCCAAAGTGCTAGAATTACAGGCGTGAGCCATGGGCGCCCAACCAAGATAAGATCTTTAAAAAGCTTGTTAAGATGGACCTTAATCCAATCGCACGGTGTCCTTATAAGCAAATATCAGGACACAGACGTCAGAGGGACGCCGCCGCGCAGACGCCCTCCACGAGCCGAGGAGAGGCCCAGAGGACCAACCCGCCGCACCTGGATCCCGGAGTTCCCTCCAGCGCTGTGAGAGCGTGAACGCCTGTTGTCTGGGTGGCCCGCAGTGCCCAGCCACAGACACAAGGTCTAAAACCCAACACCACGTGCGGCCCGAAGCCCAGCTCCGCCTCTCTCCCCGCTCCGGCCCCAAAGCCCCAGCTCCCGGCCACGGCCGCTGCTCGAGCCGGAGCCTGGGCAAGAACTTTGATTTCTCTCCGTCTCCCACCCCGAGTCCGATCCGCCTGGACATCCCTGGGCTCTTCCTTGGAAATGTTCCGGGCCCTTCCTTAGAAATGTTCCGGGCCATGCCGCGCCCCTGCTCTGCTCCCACCACTACCCGCCGCTGCCCAGACGCTTGCAGCCTCCTCACTGCCCACCCTGCCCACCCCGCCACGTCTATTTTCAGCAAAGCTTCGCAAATCGCCTTTTGAAACAAACTCCAGCTGTGCCCTCGCTCAAAGGCTCCCCTTTCTCTCAGAGCAGCAGCCAACGTCCTCGCCGTGGCCAGCAAGCCATCCAGGGCCCAGCCCCAGGACCCTCGGAGCCCGCCCTGAACCCTCCCTCTCAGTAGCTCCAGTGCAGCCACCCTGAGCGGGCCCCAGGGCCTTTGCACTGGCCATTCCTCTGCCCGGAGCCCTGAGAGCTGCCCCGGCTCTTCCACCAGCTCTTTCTCATGTCCACTCAGTGTCACGGGGTCACCAAGCCTTGCCCGACCTCCCTATTCTGACCTGCCACAGCCCTAACCAATTCTTCCTTGGTTCCCCTGGTGTTTACTATCAGTTAATGCCCTGTATACGCTCTCACACCTCACCAAAAATCAGTTCCTATCCACTCGGCCTTCCCACCGTGTCCAAGTTGATGGAACATCTGGCGGTGTTTTCTACGGTCGTGGAAAGACCCCACCCAGACGGCAGCCTCCAAGCAAGTGAGGACATCGCTTGTCCCCAAAGCTACTCTGACGTGCTGGCTCCGAGCTCCTGGCAGATCCAGGCGGGGGACTGCAGGTGCCATCTGGGGGGCTCAGCAAACACCACGCCGCTCCCCGCCGGCGAGAGCGCAAGTGGACAGAGGGCTGAGTGGGCGAGGGAAAGGCGAATCACAAAAGCCCACAGGTGCACGGAGCCCAGCTCCACGCCGACCGGGCCTGTCCTGCCACCGGGGCTTTTCACTCCAGGAGGATCCCTGGGGAGACGCCGGGCTCTGTTCACGTATGTTTTAAGATCCCTGAGACGCTGAAGGCACACAGCGAGTTTAAAGGTTCACACGAAGTGAGCCGACCGGCGGCGTCTAGGCTGGGAGCCAGGATCTGCAGAGAGGACGTGCGCAGCCTGCGAACACCCGAGTGTCATCGCACAGGACAGCACAGCGAGCCCCGTCCCTGCCTGGGTGCCGCCAGGCTAGGGCGGGCAGCGAGGACGACTCTTGTCCTCCGAGGGCCGGGGAGGCGGCCGACAGCCAGGCCCCGGTGCAGGGCTCACACGAGGGTAACGTGGCGTCCTAGTGAGACGCCGATCCCACGCCAAATGAGGATAAATAAAGCAACACCGCGTCGTTAAGGAGAAGCTGCTATTTTAAATCCCATTTCACGGTGAGTGCATCGTTTTATTCCAGACTTTTTCTTTGCACAGGAATCTGCATATGCTTTGATGCAAAGTCCACGTTCGAAGATGAACAAATCACACGGTTGTTTTGCAGGAGATGTGTCCACAAAGCCTTTCCCGAGGCTGTAGAGTCCGCACCACTGGGTGGCATTTACTCCAGGCTGAGAAATCTGATGGGCGTGGCCAGGGAGCCTTCCCCGCCCTGCCCAGACAGAAGCCTGAATGCCGGGTCCTCTGGCCGCTCAATCCCTCAGGCCCGGCCCGTCTGCAGGGTGAGCCTGGCTGACTGCAAACCAGCGGACACCCCAGACTCAGACTCGCCCGCCGTACAGACCAGCCCGCAGGCCACATCCTCAGCAGGGAACCCGGCCAGGCTCCCAAGTAGCTGGGACTACAGTCACAAATCCTTCCCGGGAGGCCTTCAGAGAGAACCTCAAGTCCACTCCCCAGAGGACACCAGCCCCAGAGAGGGTGACAGCCACGATAGGGACCCTACGAAATCAGCTCCCACCAACAACAGGGCCACGAACTCTGCATCCAGCGTCCTCCAAGGGCCAAGCAAACCTCCCTCCCTCCAGGACACGCCACAGGCAGCCCAGCGGCGGGAGCAGACCCTGGTCCTGTGGGAGACCACCCACCCCTCCTTCCAGCCCAGCCCCTGCCGGATCCTTCCCTGGCCTCCAACCCTTCCCCGGCATCCGCCCCAGCGGCAACCGAGGCAGGTCCAACATCCACAAGCCTCCACCAGGCCCCGTGTACCCCAGCGGCAGGCGTGGTGAGGGCTGCTGAGCCCACAGGGGCATCGGATGCACCCACGGGACGAGGTGTGAGGAGGGCAAGTGGGGGCCGTGGGTCCGATGGACACGCCCCGTGCCCTGGGGGAAGCCACGACCCGGCCTGGCCTTGGAAAGGCCCAGATAGTGCCAGGGACAGAGGACAGAGTCAGGTCCCTTCACTGGGGTCTGAGCAGCCGGCAGCACCCCAAGATTCTGCCCCAGTCACGCCGAGCCTCAGCGTCCGTGCTCTTACTTCTGACTCGCTTTCCCCAGACGAGTTTCCTTCAACAATGCGACGTGGCAGTGCGTGTGGCCACGCCCGGCGGGCTGAGCGGCTCAACCTCACAGTGACGCCATGTTGGACGGAGGAGGATTTGGGGCCCCTGGCTTCCCGCACCACCTTCTCTTGGGCTCAGCTGAGTCTTCTTTCCCACTGAAGTCCCTGCAAATGCCCCGTCCCCTAGAGCAATGCCATCTTTGACCAAAACGCCTCAATAGCTCAGTGGCTCCTCCCTTCCCTCCGCCCCACCGGCACCGCTGCGGGGAGCAAAGATGCCCGACCTCCGTGGGGAAGGAGACGTCACAGGAAAATCCCCTCTGTCCAGACACCCCGCCCTCCGCGCTGGCTGTGGCCTCCTCCTTACTGGCTGTGGCCTCCCACCACGCAGGAGCACAGAAGACTCCGGACAGCAGACGCTGCACATGGTCAGGGGCCCCGCGCCCTCGGCGTTGCCACGGTGAGTTTGGACGAGAGGTTTTTGACAACAGGGATCCTGGTTACCAAGTTTCCAGCCCAAGGGGTCAGGAGGTGGACGCACAGCCGGAAAACAGCACAGAGACAGAGAAAAACATTTTCAAAGACAGATATAAAAATGTGACCTTTCTATTTGAGACACAGTCTCCCTCTGTCACCCCGGGTTGAGTGCAGTGGTGTGATCATAGCTCACTGTGGCCTCAGACTCCTGGACTCAAGCAATCCTCCTGCCTCAGCCTCCCAAGTGGCTGGGACTACAGGCACCACCACCTGCCTGGCTAATTTTTCTACTTTTAGTAGAGATGGGGTCTTGCTCTTGCTCAGGCTGGTCTCAGACTCCTGACCTCAAGTGATCCTTCCACCTCGGCCTCCCAGAGTGCTAGGATCACAGGCATGAGTCACCATGCCCAGCCCAAAAATGTGACTTTTAAGTAGAGTCATGAGATGCCACCAGGTGAGCAGTTAGGGACCAGCTGTGTTCGTGAGCACAAGCCTCCAGGCACCTGTAGACCTGGCGGCCCCGAGGCACAGGAACCAACAGGTCACCCGGAGCCAGTGACAAGGTGTGTAAGTGGAGTCTTGTCTCTGTGGGCACCAAGGGGACCCCCATCAAACACACGGAGTACCTGTACCTGCCGGACACACTCAGAGCACAGAACACTTGCGCTCCATCCAGGCGAGGCCCACGTCCAGGACACACGCAGGCCCCGGCCCCTCAGACCCCCCAGCCCAGGCCTCCCCTGTCACCCCACCTTCTAGCTCAAGAGGCTGGACTGTCGCCCTGGAAAGGGTGTGCCCGCTTCTGACCCGCTGAAATGAATGAGGAGAAGGCGTTATTTCTAGGCAGAGTACAAGACTCTGCTATCTTTTATGCTTCCAAAAATACACGTCAGCAGAACCGAGCAGTGCGGGAGGAGTGTGTGCTCCTGCGGGCGCACAGTTTGAGGGATGCGTTTGAGGGTTTCCGGGATGTGAGTCTTGGCCGGGATGTAAAAACCATCTCATGATGGGATAGCGGCCCATAGGCTCTCCCAAAACCACCGGAGAAGGAGCCGGGATGGATGGCAGGGCACAGAGACGGCCACGGGTCTGGCTCTCACCCCACCCGCGGCTCGTGCCGGGGAGGGGGGCGGGGGGACCTTGACCACACCCAGGACTCTGGACCTTCAGGAATGTGGGCGTCCCCCTTTCCTGCCCACCCGAGCAGTTTCCTTCTTCTCAGGAGCCTGCAGAGCCGGCCTGGCCCCTGGCCGCAGGTCTGTGCCCACAGCCTCCACAGATGGCAGCAGGGAGCTCACTGATAGCCAAGTGCCTGGTCACCTGCTGGCCTGGGAGCCCTCAGGACAGGTCTGCAGGCAACGACCCAGGCCTGGGGGCTGTATCTGGCCCAGACCCAAGCTTCGGAGGGGGCAGGGTCTCTCCTCCTGGTCCCCGACACACAGGCCATGCCCACACGTGTGAACACACATGTGCACACAGACACTCCTCTCTAAGCCCCTGCCTTCGGGCTGTAGGCAACGTCGGTCTCTTACCCAGGCCCACCACGCCCTTCCCTGACCCTCTCCCACATCGCAGCCCCGTTGGTCCAGGGTCAGCCTGTGCTCTGGCGGCTTGGGACAAGGATCTTTCTCCACCTCCTAAATCACAATAAAATCACATGCATTTGTCCCGCAGAAGGCCCAAGGCCCAGCTACAGAGCAGAACTTCTAAAATCCTCCTGGCTCCCCCCAGGGCAAGGTGGGAGGGTCTTGATGTGACGGTTTAGGGACAGGCCCATCCACACCGAGGCCCTCTGGGGCCCCTGACTTGGTTCTCAACTGCCGTTTAAAGGAGGTGCTGCAACCGCCGTTGCCAGTCAGAGAAGAGATGGGGCAGACCCACCAGCGCCTTGCAGGTCTAGAAGGATGCCCCAAACACTGGGATTCTGCATGTTACAAAGCAGGCCTTTCGAACTGCAGTGTGACCAGGAAAATGTAGAGCGGGATTCCCACCTCACTCCTTGTGACAAAATAAACTCCAAGCACAGCAAAGAGTCACACACACCGTGAACCCGTAAGAGTTCCAGGGAAAACGGGTGGTGGAGGATGGAGTTGTGATTCTGCAGGGAGAGGCTTTTCCAAGGAGGAAACAGACCCCAGAAGCCACAGAGGAAAGGACTCTCAATCAGACGGGGAAATTTAGCCACACAAAAAATGCAAGACTTCTGTATAGAGACAAAGGGACACATTTTTATAAAGAATAAAAATACTCCAAACTGAGAAAAGGCATTTGGAATAAACACGGCAAACCGGGGGCTAATTTCCTTCAACAACAATGAACCGAGACAGATGAGTGAGGAAATCAGCCCGGCAGGGGGTGGGGGGCGAGGCCACGGGGCCGCTCGGACGGTGCCCCCCGCCCCGATCACGGAAGGAGAACACGGAGGAGACGCCCTGCCTTGCCGAGAGGAAGGGTCTGGTCACGGCGGTGCCGGGAGCTCACACACGTGGGGGGGTGAGTGGGTGCCCGGCCCTTCCAGAAGCACCAGCCGTCCCGGGGCCACATGACGGTGCTGGAGACACGACGCCATCAGGGCCCCCAGGGGACAAGCTCAGAAAGTCACCAGGACCAACGTGCAGTGACGTTCACAACATGCACCTGAAACCCCGTGTCTGTCGCGAGAGCTCGGCGCGGTTGGATCCCACCGGATGGGACCTGTGTCCACGTCACAAACAAGGCGGAGCCACATGCTGACAGCAAAGTGTCCCCAAAGACGACGGAAAGTCTCTGCAGACGTCCAGGGTGTGCTGTGCACGGTAATCCCCTTCGTGTAAACCAGAGACTGCACACGACAAGCCACACGTGTATAAAAACACACGCATGTGCACAGACGGAGACACCGGCACGTTCTGTCCCACCTGTTTTTCCAGTTGGTTCCGACGTGGGAACCTTGTCCGTGACTTAGTTTTGTGTGCAGCAGGAGTTACCTGGTGTGGGGTTGTGGGCTCTGTTCTGTTTTCCTCTTCATGCTTCTCTGTTTATCGAAAGCCAAAGCCTATCAAACATGACGTAAACACGGACAGCCCCCGGTATTCTGATCTACGTCCCCGGACCCCTCCCACTGGCCAAAGGAAATCCGTCTTCCCTGCTCACACCTTACCGGCCTGGACCAGTGCTTTTCAAGCTTAATACAAATGTCTTTTTTAAGAAAAAAAGTATTCTCCCAGCCCTGAGAACGTGTATGTGGAACCCAGCCTGGTGTGTACTATCTTAAGAAATTGGCTAGGCGCAGTGGCTCACGCCTGTAATCCTAGCACTCTGGGAGGCTGAGGTGGGCGGATCGTTTGAGCTCAGGAGTTCGAGACCAGCCTGAGCAAGAGCGAGACCCCGTCTCTACTAAAAATAGAAATAAATTAGTTGGACAGCTAAAAATATACAGAAAAAATTAGCCAGGCACAGTGGCACGTGACTGTAGTCCCAGCTACTCAGGAGGCTGAGGCAGGAGGCTCGTTTGAGCCCAGGAGTTTGAGGTTGCTGTGAGCTGGGCTGACATCATGGCACTCTATCCTGGGCAAGAGAGTGAGACTCTGTCTCAAAAAAAATAAAAGAAAGAAAGAAATTCACATTTTACTCTCCAAAAATGGCTTCCCATTGAAAATCGCTGCTGCCCGTGGGCAGCTCCGCCTGCGGCTGGTCGGACGGTTTTCTAGGTCAGCACCGAATGGAAACGCAGGCTCCCGTCGCTTCCGCTGGAGTTCCGGGACCCCCAGAAACAGATCCCTGTGGAGACAGCCCAAGCGAGACCGAGAAGGAGCAGAGCTGAGCTCCTCCCAACACGCATCTCAGCCCAACCGAGGCCGGGGTCTGGGGCTGGGGGCTGAACACCCTCCCGGCTGCCTGTCCCAGGGGGCCGACTCCCTGCACACTCGGCCGTGGCTGTCGGAGAAGCTTCCGGGGCCGGCCAGCCACACCAGGAAGGGGACCTGCCTCCTCTGGTCCCAGCCTGGAGCCGCAGCCACCAGCTGGGCAGACTCCGAGTCCCCGCACCCTGGGGGCGGGTGTGACACGTGCCAGTGGGGGAGACGCGCGAAGTTACGTAAGGCTCCAGCCAGCCGCGCGCCTGAGAAAGCCGGGCCGCGCTTAAAATACCCGGCGTGGGGCCTGAGAGGCGCCCATGCTCCCAGCTCCCGCCTAACGGCTTGGCGAAGCCACCCACCCGGTCTCTCACGCTGCCCTCTCCTGGGCCACCAGGCCAGCCCAGCACCGTCCCCAGGGCGTCAGGAGCGGCCACTCAGAACAGAGCCACGTCCTTGTCTACACGGCTCCGTGGAGGTCTCCTTCCTGCAGGTTTTTGGCTGCTGGAAGTGGGGCGGCGCCGGGGCTCCTGCCCTGGGCCCCAAGCCCACCCGCCCTTCTGCGGTCACCGCACTCAAGTGACGGTGCCACGGCTTCCCCAAGGGCACACGGAAGCCCCCACTTGAGAAAAAAATAACAAAGTCAATTCACTCCTTGTGGGAGAGCTCCACAAGGAACACTCTGAGTACTCGGCGCCCTGATGAGGCCAGGGGCCATCAGTTAAAGGTCTCAGCCACCAGCAGCCGCTCCCCTGTGGGGCCGGCCAGCTGCGTCCTGCTCCTCACCTAGAGAAAGGAAGCAGCGACGCCCTCAGGCACCTCGGCTGGTCCAGAAAGGCCGCCTGAGGCTGGCCCTGCCACGTCCTCTGGGTCCAGGGTGCAGACCCTGCTCTCAGGGCCCCACAAAGGGCCACCAGCGCGGACACGGTTCCCTGCAGCAAGACCCACGGCCACAGGGAAGGCTCAGCAACCAGGGAGGGACGGGGGCGGCACCTGCAGCTCAGGTGCACGCCTGGGCAGAGCCGGAGGGGACCACAGAGGGGCTGGGTGGACGCCTGGTGCTCTCCGCCCGAGATGCCCGGCAGCCCATCTGCCGGCAGCATCTACAAACAGCCCGAGCAAGCCCAGGGAGCTGCTCTCTGCCAGCGTTGAGGCGCTCACTGGTGGCGGCTTCACGGATGACACGATGCGGCAGGTTCACGAGAGACTCAGAACGGCAGGACTGGCCCTGGCCGTCTCAGGTTTGCCCAAACAGGTCATGGAGGTGTTAGCAGAAAACAGCGTCCCCGGGGCTCTGAGGTTTGGCACATGCACACACAGCGGCCACGGAACCAGCGGCGCAGGCCGGGCCTTCCTCCCCATGCAGCCAGGTGGGGGTCATGGACACAATCACTGGGACACAGGCCGCTGCCAGGGCCTGACACTGGGCCAGACGTGTGCCAGGAGGGTACAGCATGGCGGGACGGTGAGCTCCAGGCGGACGGGAGGAGGGGGAGTGTCCGGCCTCGAGGCCAGCCAGGGCGCGGTTTGCCACCTGCCAACCGGAGCAGCCTGAGGGGCTTGGGGAGGATCGTGCTCCCCACGAGCTGGAAAAGCCCAGTGTCTGCTGCGAGCGGGGGAGAGGAAGAGGAGGAGGCTGCCATGGAGATGATCCCAGCGCCCAGCCGAGGGCTGCGCTGAGTGGTGCCACCCGGCTCCGCCGCGGCTGTGCCTGTGTGAGAACCGCAGCTCTCGCCGCCCCCTCCGCCCGCGCCCGCGGCTGGCTGTGGCTCCACTTCCCACGCTCCGCGGGAGCCGCTCCCAGCCCGGCCCCACCCCCCCGAAGTCCGGGGTCCCGACAGAGAAACGGGGTGCAGGCTCCCCTCGCCAGCTGTCAGAGGTCATGGGGAGCCAAAGCCAGGCGGATGCCCACGGAGCACAGAGCCCGCCGCGTGTGGCCGCAGGGCTGGCCTTGCCCGGCCGCAGACGCTCCGAATTCCAGCACTTGCTGCCGAGGCCTCGGGATGCACCCCGGCCTGCGGCCCCCGGCTGGCAACTGAAGGGGCACGTGTGCCGCAGGGAACAGTGTCAAAGGGCAGATGGCACCGAAGACGAGCCCCGAAACCACCCCGCTGGCGCGCCCAGTGTGGGCTGGGTCTACGGCAGGGGCCCCAAGACAGACGCAGGGGCTCCAGGCAGAGGACACAGGGAGGGGCCGGCCTGCTGGGCAG
The DNA here is from genome assembly GCA_963574885.1 of Lepilemur ruficaudatus. Classification (NCBI taxonomy): domain Eukaryota; kingdom Metazoa; phylum Chordata; class Mammalia; order Primates; family Lepilemuridae; genus Lepilemur; species Lepilemur ruficaudatus. The sequence goes on from CAUYRT010043955.1 coordinate 33,110, forward strand.
CACGGTCCCCCCCAGACCTCAGGGCCGAGGACCTGTGACAGCCCCAGGAGCCAACACAGCTGCGCCAACCAGGTGGCTTTTCCTCCCTGGCCCCGGAGCTGCAGCCCTGGGAACCGCCCGGCCGGACACCGTGCTCACACGCCTGCGGGGTTGGGGAGCACAGGGCGCTGGGTGTTCCTGCCCTCGAGAGGTTTATGTTCTAACACGGAGAGACGGGTGCTAAACAACTGACAGACGGGAAAACAGGAAACACAGCAAGGTTGTAGACTTGACCGTATCAGCGATTCCATTAAAGTAAGCCGATTAATGTTCCAATTACAGACGTTTCAGACTTGATTTTTGAACAGCAAGATTTCACTACATGCTATTTATAAAAGATGCACGTCCTATTTAAAGATACAGGTTAAAAAGTAGAAAATGCTATCATTCTGAAACATCATAATGAAAACACTGATCAAAAGAAATCTAAGTGGTGCTGAGTACCACTGCCCCGACGGTCCAAGGCTCTGCCACTGTCCACATGGCCACGCCCAAGGGCCACCCCCCAGGGCCACCCACTCAGGGACCACTCCACCCAGGGCTACCCCACCCAATGCCAACCCTTCAGGGCCACCCACCCAGGGTCACCCACCCAAGGGCCACTCCCCCCAGGGCTCCCAAGGGAAGAAGGCGGCCGAGGCACCCCCGGTCCCAGAACTGGCTCCCACATGGCGCTCACTTGACCCCTGTCCCCTCCACTTTGATGAGACTCCAGGCCGTGGCAGCTCATGGCAGCTGAAAGCAAGAGGGACTGCACTTGTCAGGGGAGAAACCACTAGAGGGCAAGTGTAATTAACGGAAACTTCTGAACCCTCCAATTAACTCGAGCTGTGGATAAGCCAGCTGGTGTTCTCTGGAGCACTGCATCTTATTTTTAATTAAGCGGCGCGAGCTCATTTGGTGAAGGTTTCTTGACATTCCGCTGCCCTAGGGCCACCGGACGCACCCACCTGGGTCCAAGGCAGGACAGCTCCGCCTGGCTCCGGGGCGCACCTTCCCCCCAGACTCTCTCGCGCACTCGCACGTGTGGGGCCGGAGGACGGGTGTGCTCCCGTGAGGAGGGGGCTTGGCTTTCCAAGGACCCCCGGCATGTTTCGAGGCCACCCCAGCCCTGGGCACGAGGCACGGCCTGTTCGCCAAGCCGGTCTTCAGCTCCCAGGGGACAAGTCTCACAACCGTCCCACACACGGGAGCTTCTGACCCTCCAGGGAGGGACTCCAGCGACGGTCGTGCGCACGGCTGCCGAGACCCCTGTCACACTCGCCTAAGGGAGGTGCTGGCCAGCCCCAACGTGTCCTTCTGCCCAGGCAGCAGCCAGTCCGGCCCCAGCACCCCCTCCCTGCAGCCGCCCCGACCGTCCTAAAGCAGAGATTTCCCCAGATTCCCCCGGGCAACGAGACAGCTGTGCCGACGGCTTCGGAGCACGCCCTTCAGACAGCGCGAGGCTGGGTCCGCTCTGTGCTGGTCCCCAGGGCTGGGACCCACCTGTCACAGAAAGCACTGCCGACACAGCGGCACTTTCTGGAAGCCCTGAGAACCGAGTCCCTGCAGCCTTGATTCAGCCAAGTGGCCACACTGCTGGGGGTCTTAGCGCCAGGGTCGGTGTCTCTCTGAGGCTGGCGCTGCTGTCCTGGGCTCTTCTGGGGACAGGTGGAAGGACGGACACCAGACCAACGACCTTCTGCCATCTGGAAACAGCGCCAGAGCCCCACCGCCCACCCCCCTCCACCCTGCCGCCCGTGGTGCCCCACTTCCCTCTCCTGTTGTGCCCTGTGCAGACACCTCTCACCCGGGCTGGCAAGCGCCCAGGACACAAGAGTGAACCCCAGCGACAACACCCTGCGTCATGCGATGCGCCTTTTGGGGAACGGGGCGAGCAGCGGGCGGCAGCGGGCGGCAATACCGGAAAGCGAGAGGCGCAGCCTGGGCCGCCCCATCCGCGCCGGCAGCCCAGCTGGGGCAGCGGGGCAGGGAGGCAGGGGGCCTGGCTGCTGGAGGACCTGCAGTGGCCGCATGGCCCGGCGCTTGGCGGGGTGCCCTTTCTGGCCTCCGTGATGGCCCAGGGCCCAGGGACTGCCCTGTCCAGAGAACCGTGAGCCACTCCCAGGCCAGGGCAACTCTCTGCCCGCCAGAGACATTCCAGAACACTCCCTGCCCCACTCCGGCCCAGAGCAGCTTCACCCCCTCAGCTGGTGTGGCCAAGCTCGGGGGACGGAGCTTCCTGCCCCTTGCTCCACGGCCCCTGTGAGTCAGCGCAGGGCCACAGATTCCGCAGGCTTGTCACCACGGCATGTCCTGCTGACCTGGCCGGCCCAGGGGAGTGAGGCTTGGTGGCAGAGCCCCGGCAAGGAGCAGCAAAGTCCTGCCGGCCACCGGCCACCGTGGGACGGGGCAAGCACTGCAAAGCCAGGTGGGGTCACACGCAGCCGGCACACAAGGCGCCGTGGACCCACTGGCCACTGCGTGGGGACGCATGGAAACCCCGGGAAGTCCCCCGGAGCTGGGGCAGAGACAGCACCCTGAGCACACAGAGGAGAGGGCAGGGCAAGTAGCGCCAAGCGGTCATCCCTGGGGGCCAAGAGGAAGGGGGGCCCCGGCGAGGCCAAGCCTTGGGCCTGAGCGCCTGGTGGGGCTGTGCAGGGTCTGCAGGCATGCGGAGGGCGGGATCCGATTTCCAACAGGCTGGATTTGAGACTCATCAGTGGCGACGTCGGCTCAGAGGCTGGACAGAAAAGCTGGACTATGGGACGGGTCCCGGCTGGGGACGTAAATCTGGGAGTCGTCGGCACGTAGGAGATACTTGAACTGCGAGATCATCAGAGCCCGGGCGCAGCGAGAAGGGGGCGCCCAGCGGGTTGCGGAGTCCAGGAGATGAGGAAGAGCCCTGGGGGTGGGGAGGGTGTCGAGAGAGTCGGATCCTGCCACGGCCGAGCACCAGGCCCAGCCCAGTGGGGACCTTGTGGGGACCCCTCCGCCAGAAGGTTCTGGAGCAGCGGGGGCCAAACCCCGACGCCAGGGGGTGTCGGGAGAATCAGAGGAGAGAGCCCAGACCAGGAGGACGAGAGCATTTGAGTTTTGCTGAAAATGAGAAGGAAGCAGCAGGGACGCGGGATCAGGATTCTTGGCACGGGCAAGCAGGGCCTGTCGCTCACTCTCCCGACGGCTGCGCAGGGGAACCAGCGATGCCCGCGCTGCCTCTGGGGATCGGCGCACAGCTCGCGCTCGCCGCCCTCCGAGCATGTGTCCGACACGTCCAACCACAAACCCCTGGCTTGGCGCAGCGGCCACACTCAGCTCAGCCCGAGTCCAGGACACAGCTGCGCACCGGCCTCCCACGGCGGCACCGTGGACGCTCCTCCCCAGACGCCCACTCTGCGTTCCAGGCCTCCTGGCGCCTCCCCTTCCCTGTGACAATGGACATGGCCCACGGGCCCCTCCGCCGCCACAGGGGGAGGCAGGTGTCCAGGTCCGGGGGACTCGCGGTGGGGACGGGCACGGCAGGCAGGCGTCACGCAGGCACAGGAGCAGCGGCACACGTGTGAGTGGTCACTCACCGTCAGGGCCACCGGCCCAAAGCCGGAAGCCTGGGCCAGGGGCTGTATCACACCCACCGCGGCGGCCGACTCCCGCCCCACGCTGCCTGAAGGAGGATTTCTGGGCAGGGCGGGCACCAGTGTTTCTAACATTCTCATAAACTTTTAAACAAGCTATAACATATATGTGAAAAATAAGCATGTATCACAGCAATCAGCTCAAATGACATTTACGAAGAGAGGGCACCTGGGCAGGCAGCCACCAGACGGAAAAACAGGGCACTCCTCACACCCAGAGGGCCGCTGCGCCCGTCCCACCCGGAGGGTGACACGGCAGACCCGCGCCTCGGTGAATCGAGTGCCTTGCACTTTTTACGCAAACAGAGACAGTGTAGACGTGTGAGTCTGGCTTCTTCCCAGCAGCGGCGTGTTTGCGAGGTCCGACCGCGCTGCCCTGTGCAGCGGCATGTCACTCACCCCACGGCTGCAGAGGACGCTGCCACGTCAGCAGATGGGACGTATCTGTGGTGGGGCGGCAGCGTGCGCTGGGTTCGAGCCCAGTCTCCGCTGTCACACGTGACGCTGTGTGGACACGCCTGCTCAGGGCTCCAGCGCCAAGATGTCTGCCCTTTGTTGGACTACGCCGAGGGATGCGCCTGCTGGGCTACAGGAGCCAGTGTCCCCAGAGACGGCTGCAGCCAAACACATTGGTTCACTGCATACCTGGACCTGGCGCCTCAGCAGAGGGTCTGGGAGGTCAGATGGGAGGTCAGGGCTTCCGGCAGGCGGTGGGGTGACCGTGTGACTGGGCGTCTCTCGCATAAAAGGTGGACGGGAGGGACATCAAGGGTCCGGAGCCGCGGCGTGTCAGCCGGGACTGGGGCGGTCTGCACACGGGTTTGGGCAGTGTCACACGGCATCGTGGAAGGTCGTGTTTTGTCTTCATCTGCCCTGGCCACAGAGTGACCACGTCTGACGTGGGTGTTCTGTGAAATCGTTTCTGGTCTACGTGGAGCCCAGGGGGCCCCGGATGTGGGCGTCTTTCGCCGCGCTCCACGAGGGGTGTCTGTGCACAGCGGCCGCAGATGAACGGTTCTCCAGGGTTCTCCTGCAGATTCACACCCCTGCAGTGCACGGGGCAGGTGCTCAGAAAACACACACGCCGCTGAGAACGCAGCGGGGGAAAGCGTGAGTGTCTCAGCCCGCGAGTGACGTGGTCGGCTTTGTGCTCGACGAGGACTGCTGCTGTCCCCAAGAGCAAGGAGCACACCCGGCACCCAGACCTCAGTGTCCAGCGCCAGGGCTCCTCGCAGAAACGGCTGGTTCCAGGGACGGCCAGGGAACACGCAGGGTGAGTCTGGAGCAGCTTGTTGCACCAGAAAGGAAGTAACAGTAACCAGCAGTAACAGAGCACCAGAACGCGGACGGGGTGTGCCAGGGGACCCAGAGCCAGATCCCAGGGCCACAGCTAAAGTGGGCCGAGGAACACGGTTGTACTGTTACAGCCCAAAGTTCAACACGAGTCCACAGCTACGTGAGAGATCCAGGAACAAATAAATGGGAGGAGAGACAAATCCTCCACGCAGGAGAATTCCAAGAAACCGCACACGGACGCACCCCTGAGCGTGGGACCACCCCCGAGCATGGGTTGTGCGTGTGACCTCCTGCCTGCCACAGGAACGGTGTGGAAGGGGGAGGGTCACTGACAGTCCCAGCCGCAGGACCACGGCCACCACCGTCAGGCAGGTCGTGTTGACGTGTGGACGCGATGGGACTCAAGGGCCTTTGTCCCCCAAGGTCTCCTCCAGTAACCCGGCCCCTTCCTGAGAACACCGGACAGACCCCGCGGGGGACCCTGCGAGACGCCAGGCCGGGGCCCTCAAGGTCATCGAAACAGGAGCCTGAGAAGCTCTCACAGCCGGGAGGAGCCTGAGGACACGCGAGATACAGCGTCCCGTGGGGTCCTGGACGTGGACTGGGACAGAAAGACATTCTGGAAAGGCGAAGGAAATCCGGGTCAAGCGCGGACTTCGGTTAACAGCGACATATGGACACCGGGTCGCTAGTTACGGCAAAGGCAGCGCGGTCACTGAGACGCCAACGTGAAGGGAAGCCGGGTCTGGGGCCGGGAGCGCTGTCTGCACCACCTTCACGACTTTTCCATGAATCCAAAATATTCCAAAATGAGTTCATCAGAAAAAAGTTTTTAAGAGGCAGCATATATTTTGTATGCATTCAAGGGTGGATGAGAAGGTAACATTAGAAACTACAAATGGCCGTCATACCAGTGCTGAGACTACGTAAGACGCTGCATCTCTTCATACCTGGTCCTGTCACCTTCATCGTATAATAAAAAGAGCGTACAAGAAGAAAAGAGATCGTTCCGGCAACAGCGTCTGGTGGAGAGATGCGGCGGCCGTATAATTTATCATCCAAACCAGGACACTTTCAGAGTGAAAGGGGACACTATTAATAATGACGCCAGGTCAGCAGGCGGGACACGGTTGTCCCCAGTGACCTGGGTGACGATGGCTACAGAGAAGTGGGGCTGCCAGACTCGTGCCTCTGAGGTTCCCATGCGGGGAGGCCGGGGGGGGGAGGGGGGTGGAGGAGTGACATGAAGGCCACGCCCCGTCCTCGCCCTGTTGCTACCTACCTCCTGTCACATTCGTCCCTCGTGGTGCCTGGGCAGGTGGGCTGCCTCTCTCAGCCCTCCTGCCTGCCCATCTCCCTGCTGCAGGGTCTGGGGCACTAGGACCCAGTGGTCGAGGATCCCACTCCTGACTCGGTTTCTACACTGCACCGTCTGCAGGAGCCTCCTCAGATCAGGGGGCTCAGGCCCCCCCAGCCATCGTGCCCAGGGCAGCCAGCGCCCACCACTGCCCACACACTCCTGCATCCCCACCCCACTGCCAGGCAGGTCTACAGAAGGGCCCGCCAAGGCCACCCTGGTTAGACCACACCTGGGTTCTCCAACTGCCAGGCACAGGGCCCCTGGCCCTGCAGGAGCCACCAAGTTCCGGAGTACCGTGGTAAGCAGCATAAATAACTCATATGTTGCCGACAGTGGGAACTGAGACTCCCGGACAGGACTCCTGGGAGCCTCTGACAGTCTCCGGCCCTCGGAGCCATCCTGGCGGTTGAGGAAGCCACCCTGGGTGTCCTGGTCCTACAGACATCGCACAGAGCAGAGAAACCGTCCCCACGGCCCCACGTTCCCAGCCCACAGAATCATGAGGAATAAAATGGTTAAGTCACCAAGTTTTGGGGTGTTTGTGACCAGCGACAGACAGCTGGGACAACGGGTCCCACGGGCACAAACCGCGCCTGGCTGGAGAACTGCGGTGCTGGCCCCAGGCCCTGTGAGCACAGGAGCTGCTAAGACCGGTCTCTCCCCATGGGCGCGGAGCTCCGGTCGGGTGTGACCAGGGCGCCGAGAAAAGAGCTCAGGGCACCGGGCACGGAGCAGAGGCGCAAGGGGAAGGCGGCACCTTCCTCACCGCCGCCATGCGACGGGCAAGACAGGAACCACGTGCTCCCGGCCTCGGCCCATGTGCACGCCACGCCCACGACACACGCACCAGGAAGCCGCGAACACGTCATTTCTCGCTCTCGTCACACGCTACGCCTTTCGCATCGGAAGCACGAGGAGTCGTGACGTGAATTCCGAAAGCAGAGAAACCTCTTCAAAGTCAACTTTTAAGCCACTGCGAGGAATGGAATGTGCTCGGTTCCTATTTTTAATAAATTGGGGGTGATGCTGACGCCCACCTACGCAGTCTCCTCAGCTCCAGAGCTCAGGGAACATCGAGCTGAGTTTTCACGGGGTCAACGGGGCCGGAGCCGCGGAGGAGCCTGTTAGAGGCACGGCGGGCCCCCGGGGTCGCGTCTGGGGGATGGGAGGGGCGGGGGTGACTGTCCCATACCGTGTAGGGCAAGGTCTGAATCTGCTCTCGCGTCCGGCCACGCTCACCTCCTCAGCTGCCTTGGTTTGTAACATAATAGACTTCACAAGGATGGGAACATTGCTTTCTGATGAAGCCGGCATCCGGGTTCTCAAAGTAACAATAATTTTATTACTTACAGTTTCCCCAAGATTGTCTCAAACTTTGGTCACTGCGATCACCAATGTGCTGGGTCCTGCCTGCATTGGGGGGAGGTCCCTGCCCCCCACTGTGGGGGTCCCACACCCGGCCAGGAGACACCTCAGGGAGCACTCCAGGCACGGAGATGCCACCGCGCCCGTCACACGCGGCGCTGGCAGCGGAGCTGGAGCGCGGTGGCTGGGAAGACCCAGGTCGTGCACAAGCCAGACCATTCGTCAGCACCAGAGACAGAAATGATGTTCACAGTGGCTACTGGGGCTGTGTCTGTCCTACGGTTACACGCGGACAGAAGAGGGAGGAAGGACAAAGAAAAAGGTCAACACGTGTTAGGTGAGGAGGAAACCTTCATGGGAAGGAAAACTGCCACCAGGTCGGGGCCTGGTCCTTTGCTCGAGTGACCCCCATGTTCGGCTCTGAGCCTCCTAACAAGGAAGGACGTGGGACCAGGACCACGGGGACAGGCTGTCACCTAACATAAGAACAATGGCCCAAGAGAGACCCTCAGGGGCTGGCCTGGACCTGGGGTCCCCGTAGCAGAGACCCCCCTCTATCAGCACCCACAAGTGTGGGGGCCAAAGGGAGAAGGAGCCCCTCCTGCAACCCTGGGACAAAAGGACACAGCGCCCGAAAGAGTAAGGACACACCCTCGACAACCTGCCGCTGGGCGCGATGCGTAGGCGCCTGGGTGGGCGGCAGGAGAAAGATGCGGAGTCCCAGCTCACGGTAAAGGGAAAGGCGCGGGCTGCTGCGTTAGGTGGGAAGGGACACGTCGGAGAAAAAGGCCGCGGGGAGAACACAGAAATGAAACAAGATTGCAAGAGACACACCAAGCTGTCTACAATGTTGCGGCCCCCCCCATAACCGGCACCTTTACCTAACAACTGGGACTTTGTAAGAAGCGTCAGCTCGTCCTTCCCTCCATCCCCCCGCAGAGCCCTGGAGTAGGAGCCTGGTCGCTGCTCCAGGCTGAGCAGGAGCCCGTGCCAGGGCGCCAGGACCCACGGGTTCCTGGCCCTCACCGGGCCACGTGCGGCTGCCGTGTGCTCCCTGAGCTCTTGTTGCACTGAGTGTGTCTGCGGCATCACCCAGGAGCTGATTGGAGACGCAGACTCTCAGCCCCACCCAGACCCACTGGGCCGGAATCTGCCTTTGCACACGCTCCTGGTGATCAGGGGCCTGCTACACTCCGAGAAGCGGCTCGGAGCCGTCCCCACTCCGTGCGGAAGAAATGCTTTTCCATGGCCTGGTCTCCCCCCAGGCCATCTCGGAGTCTCCGTGGGCTCTATCCGCAGAGAGAAGCCCTGAACAAAAATCACCTCCAGTGCATCCTTGCATTGCTTCTCAACTGGAAAGCTGGGTGGTTAAATTTTTAAAAGAAAAGGCAGCTTATTTTTAGCCTTGTAAAATGCACAACCAGATGGATAGACACGCAGCGCTGACATTTGTTACATAAAAAGTATGACAGTGGTCCCAAGTCCATTCTGGACCCGCCTCGGCAGCTGGGAAAATGCACCGAGCTCCACGGCTGCCCAGAGGCCCCCCAGGACCGACCGCCAGTGCGGGGCCTGGAGCCTGGGACAAACGTGCAAGGGAAGCCGGGGGTGGGCCAGGACCACGTGCTTCCTACCCAACCCAAACCCAAATCCCCACCCTCAACCCAGAGGCCTCTTCCACCGGCTCCCGCCAACTGGCAAAGGACCCTAGGATCTGCGGCCACCAGGCTGCTGCCACCGTGGCCCTACATCACGGGTGGGGGGTGGTGGGAGTCAGCATCAGCCCATGTCTGGGTCACATGGAGAGCCCCCCTTCCTCCTAGGGTCAGGAGACAGGGAGCGAGGCACCCACCGAAACTGGAGTCCCTACCCGACTGGAAACAGACTCTTTGTAGACTAGGGCTGAAGTGACACTTTGAAACGAGGCCTGTCAACCCTGACGGGACAGAGGAGCTGTCCCCAGCTGTCCACAGTCCAGGGCTCTGCGGCTTCTTGCTCCTTCGCTCCGTGAGCCTGGGTGACGCCACCGGGAAACAGAACCAGTCGTTCTTTGCAGGTGACAATACCGACCCCCAGAGAGTCCAAGAAAATGAACTTAAAGGCTGCGAGGGCCAAGAACAATCTTGGTAAAGGGAAGCCACACACAAGAGGAAGCAACATCTCAGCCACATACCAGATGAATGTTTTAAAAAGTAGCATTTTCCTTCATATCAGCATTAACCAGAGTGAAACACGCTGGGCAAGACGGTCCCATTCACAGCACAACAGCAACCAGCAACCAGCAACCAGCACACAACCGAGAGCCCGGCCCTGGGCCGCGGCCCCCGGGGGGCTGTGAGCTGCCTGCCGGGACGGGGCTGAATGGGAGAGTTCAAACCTTCAATCCTGGAAACATCCTAAATGTGTGCAACCCAGGAAAGAGCGAGACTAACAGGAGGAAAACTTCCCCACTGCGTGTCAAGTGTTATTTCCCACAGACTGAAACTTCCAACGTAGAAAGTAAAACCACAGAAGTACTAGAAGAAAGGACAGGTGTGGGTTTATACATTGAATTATTATTAACTGTGCCTGGGAAGGACTTTTGCAACATAACACCAAGACAGGAAGCTGCTACAAAGGCAGATGTTGATGAATCTGACCACGCAAAAATTAAACACGTCCACACAGGAAAAAAAAAAACTGGCAGCATTAAAGATAAATGACAAACAGGAGTGGGAAGCTATTAGAGGCTAAGCCTTTACATCTAAGAAAGAGACAAAAGCAAAATGACAGCAATCGTCCCAGAGGAAACCGGCAGAGAGCATGAGCCGGCAATTCAGGAAAGAAAGAAAGAAATGTGAATGCCCCAAACATGAAAAGCAAAAAGATTATTAATCTCATTGGTAATTAAAGAAAGTCAAAGCATTAATGCTATCCTTTTATCTCTTAGATTAGAAGAAAAGAAAAGGGAAGAAAAGGAAAGAGAGGGAGAGGGGGAGGGAGAGGGGGAGGGGGAGGGAGAGAAGGGAAAAAAAGAAACATTGCTAATACCCAAAATTGGTGTGGATTCAGGGGAAAAATACCTCCCTGTGCTCCCAGAGAACAAACTGGCCCACTCCACGGAGGAGGGTCTCCCTGTCTCTCCTCCTCCAGGCACTTCCTGTCACGCAGTCCGTTCCACGTCTCTGCCTCCCTCCACCCCGTCACCCCAGGACAGCAGAGGCCACATGCACCTGGTCACCTCTGTGTAACCAGCACCACGGCAGCTCTGGCTTGTCCAGGGACTTCGCCCAAACCTAAGGGATCTGGCCACACACATCCAGGTATCTCACGTGGACACCCTTTGACGTGGCAGTCATTCCTAAAATTGTGTGCCAAGGAGAGTGCCAAGTGCACAAAGACAAATACGCAAACATGTCCATCGACAGATTGTTTCGGATGCTACAAACGAGAAGCACCTCCCGTCCGACAAGACGAAATTAAGCAAACAGAGAACGTTGTACCGACACAGAGGAGCACTGCAAAACGGTGATTCCCAGCCCTGAGGACCATAAAGTCACAGGGGCTTCCAGACAGACTGATGCCCGAGCCCCACCCCCGCCAACACCACCCTCACACGCTCAGCCTCGCTCTGCGGGGTGGGACGTGGGCGCCTGTGTTTTTGAACGTGTCCACTGAATCTAGTGCATGGCCCAGCTTGAGAACTGCCGATGTAAATTTAGCCAGCGAACGGTGCTTTAGAGCCACGAGACGTCGGTGAGATTGCTCAATAAAAGAGCGTGTTACGACAAAACAGCATACAGAGCAGTCTGCAGATCCCACCTCTGCAAAAAGCAGCGTGTGTTTCTACGTGGCTGTACGTGTGACTCCAGTCCTAGAAAAAGGCCGGGGAGACGGGCCCTGAAATGTTCACTGCAGACGTCTCTCGGTCTGAAGTTGCAGCTACCTTGGCAGAAAGTACAAGATGTCCCCAAGTGCCCGTGAGCCTGGAAGCCCACCCAGCACACTCAGGGCAGGCGCCTCACGGCCTGTGAGGCCTGCCTTCACCTTCACCCTGGTTTTTTCTGCACGAGGCTGAACCTTCTCTGCAATTAGTTACTCCCCACGAGTACGCCAAGGCCACGGCCGGCTGAGATGGGCCTCGACCCAGAGGTGGGCCGGTCACCATCAGGATACAGAGCGGCTTGGCGGGAAGGTGCTAGAAACGTCCCTCAGCCTCACTCAGCGTCACGGGGACACCGAGACAGAAACGAAGGGGCCCGCCCAGCACCTGGCAGCTCCGGAGCAGAGCAGCAGAGGAAAGGCAAGTTCCCTGAGCAAGTTCCACCCCCAACGTGAGATTCTCGTGACGGTCAGAGGAGGACTGGAGCGGGAGGACGGAGGGTGGAGGGAAGAAGACGGGGAGCCCCACCCCTCCGTCCCGGGTGAAGGAGGAGGTGTAGGGGACACCGTGTGCCACCACCACCTGCCCGGTGAGGAAAACGGCTCTGGGTTCCGCAGGGATTACAAGCAAGGAACAGGGGACACTGAAGATCTTACATGTCACAACTATGCTTTTTAGTTGAAATTCACCTGGCACTTTGTTAAATTGCCCTCGGATTTTCTTTTTTCCTTTTCTCTGCACACCAAATTTGATATATTAATTAGGTGTTTTAATCTAGAAAGTTCATCAGGTCTCCCATTGCCATAGCAACCGTGCAGTTCCAGTGACTGCAATTCCCCAGCACAACACCAGCCTGTCCTAAGCCCACCCTGCGGTGGGGCCGAGGAAGTAATGGGGCAAGGACTCCACTGCCCCGGAAAAGACGGGGGTGCGGGGGCCGCGTCCCCTCCGGAGCGAGTCCTCCTCCCCCTCTCCAAACTGCACTCGCTCCGTCTGAGCACATCCTGGGGACTTCCCATTTCGTGGTGCACAGGGTTCTTTCTGCAAGCACTGTGCTGTGGCCCGTCGATGACGCAACAAAGTGGGACGGAGTGGTCACCTATCCGGAGAACATCCTCAGCTGTCGGACCCGGGGCCAGTCTTAGCCTCCCAATTTCACCAAACCCAGCCCAGTGAAGCCCCAGCGTGTGTTCAGCATGGGGACGTGGCCACTGCGCCCTGTGACGGGCAAGCCACGGTCCTGTGTCACAGAGAACCTGTGAGCCACGCCGATGGGCCACCTCACGCAGAACGGCCAACCCCCTGCCACCCTACCACAGGCAGATAAGGGGGTGGCGGGAGGCACAAAATAATCCTCGAATCAGATTGTGAGCACCACGACTCTGCTCTTCCTGCCTTTTTAATGACTCGAATTCTGAGAAACAGCCCAAGTGAGCAAGTAGGAACAGTCTACCGTAAAAAGCTGACGGCAGCCCCTGCGCGACTTAGTGCCTCAGTTTCCAAGGTGGCTGCCCCCCCGGGGGCCTGATGTTATGCCCAGAGAGGGGCAGCTCTTGGCTGGCACCAGAGGAGCAGCAATCAGACGTGTTTTTCGGACAGCCAGAGACCTGCAGCCAGAGACCAGACTGGAATCTGCTTCCTGGTGAGCCGAAACTCACTCGGGCTTTCTTCACTTTGAATGTGTATGTTAAAAACAAAAACATGTAACAACGGAAACCATCAGCACAGTGAGCTCTGCTGTCCCAAGGTTCAGAACACAGTGACGGACCACCCCGGGTCAGACAGGGCCTGGGTGGCTGGTCCTGAACACCCTTCCCCTGCCGGCCACGGTCAGCAGCACCGCGCAGCCCCCACACAGCCAACGTGAGGCTGCCCGAGGCTGCCTGTGAGGAGGGCTGGTGCACAAACCCCGTTCACCAAGCCTGGCCTGAGGCAGTAGTATTGTAATTTCCTATAATGCTTACATTATTTATTAAAGTAAATAGCTTGGGCTCTAGAGCTGAGCTGTGCCCTAAAATTATAAAAGATCCATCATACCTCTGCAGGCTGCCTACAAATGAAAAATGCATATTTCAACTATTTTAAGAAAATGTCAAAAAAACATCCAATGTGTCATCATGGTACCATTTAGAATCATCTACATGACATCTACAGAAAAGAGCTATATGTTTACAAGCGAATTTATCACAGTGCCCCAGAGGCAGACAGCCAGGCCTCCTTCCCTGTAGGCGCTAGGTCAAAGGTCCCTGGTGCCCAGGCCACCCGCGCTGCCTGTCACCTATCACCTGGCCTTCCTTCCCGGCTTTCCCCTGTGCCCAACTCTTCGTGATCACTCAAGAGACCCGGTCCCGTGGGCGGGAAGCTCCACTTGCAGGACTTCACCGCGAACTAGTTCCCGAGAGCGCAGGTCTTGGCACACGGGCAAGGTGGGGTCTCCACCACATCTCCACGTGCAAAGTGCGGCCACCGGAAGACCGAGCTCCGAGGGGCCAAGGTCCCCCGCGCCACCTGTGGGGCAGGCACCTGGCTTCACAAACTCACCACAGGTGAGCGCCTCCTGGATTTGCAAAGTGACAGCCGAGCCCGCACGTGGCCCCCAAACGGGTAAATGGAACACAAAGCCTCGGCTACAGTGGGCGGAGTCGCGCCTAAGCCCGGAGCTGCCACCAAGGACCCTCACCAGGACGCGGGCGGGCGCCCCAGACACTCATGGACCACAGTCACCCCCAACGAGTTTCCCGAGAAATCGGGGTGTCCTGGGATGCGGCCCCACCCGCGTGGCTGCAGTGTCTGGACGCGAGAAAACGCCACCGCCGCGTGCACCCCTGCGAGAGCGCGCGGGTCCCCGCACTCACCGTCCTCCTTGTCGTCAAACACCGGCCTCCGCGCCGTGGCCGCCGACATGGACGAGCCCATCCTCTTCTTCCACTTGCTCCACTGGAACAGGGGGCGCGGCTGCGCGCGGGCATCGCCCGTGTCCCGAGCCCGGGGCTGGCCGGCGGCGAGCGGAGGCAGGGCCGGGGGCGCGTCGGGGCCGGCGGGGCGCGCGCGGCCGGGGGGCGGGGAGCCCGGGGGCGCCGCGGCGCTGCTGCCCCTGCGCTCGGCGCCGCTCCTCATTGCCGGGCCTGGGTGCGCGCCGCGGCCGGAGCCGGGGACATGGCCGGCCCACAGGGCCGGGAGCGGGAGCAGTGAGGCTGGCAATACCTGCCGTGCGCCCCAGCCTCGGCTCCGGTTCTCCTGGGCGCCGAACCCGCCCCGCCGCCTGCGAGCACGCGGGGGCCGGACCCGGGCGGGGCGGGAGCCCGGGAGGAGCCCGCGGGGAACGGGTCAGGGGCGGAGCCGAGGGCCGGAGGCGGAGCCGGGGCGGGACGCCACGCGCAGTGCCGGTGCCTGCGCCGGGCTAGGGACGAGGGGGAGTCTGCACCGCGTGGGCGCCGGGACAGCGGCACCGACTAGGCGGCGGGAACAGAGCGAGGGAGGACAGGCGAGGGTCTCCCGGAGGCCGCGAACGGCCCGGATCCCGGGGACCGGGCCGGCTCTGCTCCGCAGGGCAGCAGGGACCTTCTGGTGGACCCGGCCTGAGTGTCGTGGGCGACAGGGACTCGGGTCCCTTTGAGCCTCCCCACCCCTGCCGCCTTCGTGAAAAAAGCCGGCCAGCGGGCTTCCGCCGCCTGATCTGGGGGAGGGGTACACTTCACCTGCGGCTTTGCGCTCCGTGCGGCCGGGCTGGAGGCCCAGGGCACGGGCCGAGGGTGGTGGCGGCGGCGCGGATCCGGCCAGGCGCGCGACCCCGCCCGGCGGCCGCAGGCCGTGTCCCAGGAGGGTGGGGGCGGGGCGCACGGCCCGGACCCGGGGCTGCGAGCGCGTGCGCCGAGTGTGTGCGCGCACGCCCGGGGCGGCGGCAGCGGCGCAGAGCACGTGCGCCGCACTCTCTGGTCCTCCTTGGCGGGGTCCTCTGCACCCTCGACCGCGGGCCTCTGGGCACCACTCGCAGCGACACCTCCTGGCACAGGTCAGCGCCCAGGCCAGACCGGGGACCACGTGCCGGGTCGCGCTGGGTCCCCTTGCGGGGATGCGACAGGGGCCCTGGCACCCGCGGCCGGGCTCTGCTGGCCCTTCGTGGCATATCCGCCAGGAGCCCCCTGCCCCGCACGCTTTGTCACTGAAGGGTCATTTTCTGTTGCCTGGTTGTCTGACTTTGGAGCCTTTGCCTCCTTAGGCTGTGCCCGGAGCCAGGCCACAAAGGCCGCCATCCCTTCCTGCCCACGGAGGTCCTGGAGGGGCCTTCCTGCTGCGCCCCTGGTGAAAGGTGGACCCCTACCTCACTTGCAGGCCCCTCCCTCCGTGCACAAGTTCAACACTACCCGGCAGTCCCCCGCCCCCCCCTCCCGCTCTGCCCACTGCCTCTGACGTTGAGTGTGGTCGCCTAACCTGCCTGACCAATGAAAGGTGAACACAGGAGATCTGTGTCCTTTCTGGGGCCAGGGCCCAACTGGCCACACATACCGCTTGGCTAAGGCGGAGTCCCCATCCCTTTGGTAGTACAGGAGCCACCTGCTGACCGGCCTTGGACTTGTAGAACAAAGAGAAATCAGCCCCTATGTAAACTACTGAGATTTGGAAGGTAATTTTATCACAACATAACCTAGTTGAGCCTGACCAACCATCTACCCCAGGCCTCCCCACCTGGCCTCCCCACCTGGCCTCCCTTCCTGGCCAGCATGGAGGCATCTGGCATGTAATTAAAACTCCAGTGCAGAGGTGAGTTCCCAGCCTCCCGGGTACTTCTTTCTTCTGCAACTTCACCAGGCATGTGGAAGGCGCCAGAATATCGCCTGTAGCCCAGGAGGGGATCAGTACTCACCCCGTGCAGGCACCAAAGGAGGAGTGTCTTTGCAGTCAGATGCTCCACCCCTGAGCTATCCCCCCAGGAGTGTTTTTAAAGCGGAAGCAGCAGCTGGGTCATGCCTGGAGCCCCACACCCCAGCCTGCACCTCACAATCCCAAAACACATGCAGCCTCTGACCACACCTCACCTCCTCCCCGTCCCAGACTCCTGCAAGAGACAAAAGGATTAAGATGTATAACACATCCCCACCCACTTCTCCAGGGAAAGTGGCAGGAAGAGTCACTGTGGATGCTGGAGAGGCGGAGGACCTGCAGGTAGCAGGGAGGGGTGACGCCAGGGGAGGGGGGTGCTGGAAAGTGAACACAGGTCAAAGCCCAGGTCACCTCCCCTCCCCCCCAGAGCTGGGGTGGCCAGTCCCTGGGTACAGGCTCAGAGGGGCTCCTGACTCAGGGACGCCAAGGCCGACAGAGGACAGAATAAAGGGGGCTGTAGGGATTCATGGGGGGGAGGGTCTGCATGCCCAACTGGGAGACCCTCCTTCCCCACCCCTGCCAAAAGCCCCAAATGCCAAGCCAGGTGCCTGCCCTCCTGTGGGCAGTCTGACACTAGACCCTAAGGCCTGGGGCTCCACGGGAAAGAGGGACCAGCATGGCAGACGAGACCAGCAGTGGCCTGTGGGTGGGGCGCAGCTCTCTGTCCCAGCCACAGCACAGGGTCCCAGGATGCTCAGGGTCCCGGGATGGTGCAAGCCAGGCTGAGAGTGGGGTACATGGTGCGGGCACGAGGGCAGAGAAAGGGTTAGGAGCTGCGGCACCCCAGAGCACCCAAGCCCCCGCCCCCCCACTAGAGGTGGCTTCTAAGTTCCAGGAAGCTGTGGGGGCTGGGCTGGAACGGGGCCAGCGTGAAGGGGAAGGGAAGAGAGAGTTCCTGAGCCCCAAGTGCCCACACTGGTCGGGAACATCAGCTCCGAGAGGGCAGGGGCAGGAGACCGGCAGTGACTCTGTGGACAGACAAACTCGTCCACGACATCCGGCAGCCGGGAGCACACAAGCGGGGGCCTGTGGGCAGTGGGTCCTCAGACCACTGTAGCCTGGGGGGTTCAGGGGGCTCTCTGAGCAGTGTCCGCGTTGCCTGACCATGAACACACAGCCCTGGGAGCTGTTAGGACACCAACCCTGGGAAGGAGCCAGCGAGGGGGACACAAAGGGGCCGCACTGCTGGAGGACAGCCAGTGTCCGGCTGGTGCTGGTTTGTACCCGGGGCTCAGCCCTGAGACCCAAACACAGATGTGCACCAGTCTGTCATCAGCCATGAAGCCACAGTTCTAAGGGACATGCGTCTGACACCGGCAGAGACTGCCCCTCGCTGGCACGCAGCAAACCCGCCAGCTCCGTGTGTCCTTTGTCTCCTGTCACCATGCTGAAATTTACACTTGTGCTCTTCCCACGCTCCGCCCACACTTTTTTAGAGTCCTTTTATTAAATCTCCTCAGATCACCTGATTAGAGCGTGTGCTTCCCTCTGGGAACCAGATCCATAACCAGCCGGAACCAGGAAACGCCCACGTGGGGTCCTGACGGGGTGCTCACCCGTGCGGGGAATCTGTGGGTCCCGCTTCCCCGTGGGAGCCAGGGAAGCCACTTTCCCTGCCTGTGGTGCCGCCAGAATCACCCCTGGCAGGACCTGGGACAGAAAGTACAGAAGGCAAGGGCTTCCGTGACCAAGTGCCGCCTGGTTGCTATGGCGACGTATTGATTCTAAAGGTCATGGGGCTACAGGGCTGCTGTTGCTGACTCTGAGCGCAGAGAAGGACACACAGCGGCTGGCAAGTGGAGAAGCCGCTGAGGTGGTGGATCCCGCCCCCCCGGGACGCGCTGGCCTGAAGCTCACAGTCCCCTGGACCCTGCAGGTCTCCTGCTGTCCTAGGCCGGCCATGACAAATGACCACACGCGGTGCTTAACACAGCAGACACTTACCCTCTCACAGTCCTGGCGGCCGGAACTCAGAAATCAAGTGTTGGGAGGGCTGGTTCCCTCGGGATGTCCTGAGAGAATCCGCTGCGTGCCTGTCTCCAGCCTCCAGGGTCCCAGCAATCCTGGGTGTGCTCGGCTCTGGAACACATCGCCCTGGTCCCCGCCAGCATCACCCCACCACCCTGTCATCTGTCGTTCTGCCCTTTTCTTCCCTTATCAGGGCCTTTGTGGTTGGATTCAGGGCCCACCCTCATCTAGGATGGTCTCATCTTGAGATCCTTAACTTAATTGCATCCTCAAAGAGCCTCTTTCCACATGAGGTAACAAGCATCAGGCTGACACGGACAGGTGTCTTGGTGGGGAGGGGCCCCCACGTAACCCCTGCTGTCCGCTCCGTCCCGTAAACAACACATCCGCTGCATGCCCACATCCCCAGAGCATCGACAGTACAGCATAAACTCTAGATCCAAAGTCCCAGCTAAACGTTTCCAACTCATAAGTCCTTAGTCTCCTCTAAATGGGGGAGGAGGGGCGGCTCTGGGTGCAGTCGCTCCTCTACCCCGTGCACCAGGGAACTAGAAAACAAGTCACCTGCCTCCAGACTGCAGAGGCAGACGGTGCAAGGTGCACACACCCCTTCTGAAGAAGAAATAGGAGTCACCGGTCCCCGCTCCAGTTCAAACCCAACACGACAAATTCCAGGAGATTTCAAGGCCCGATGAGACTCCTCTGCCTGGGTGCTCCACCCCCTGGGCCCACGGAAGACCCACTGGCCTTGGGGCCACCCTCAGAGCTTTTGTCCTGAAGGGCAGCGGGCGTGTGCAACTGAGTGAGACGCTTCCTGCTTACAGAATTTCGGAAACCTGACAGCCCCGTCCTTTCAGTGCAAGCCGGCAGCGTTTCTGCTGGTACAACACTCTCACAATCACGTGGATCTCCTGTATATACCAAAGGCATCCGAGGCAAGGTCCCTCCTGCACAGCCCTCTCTGTTCCTCGCTCCCGCTGGAGCGGCTGAGGAGACTCGTGAGCCACCGGCCCAACCTCTTCAGCAAAAGGCTGTCTGGCCACACCTGCGGGCCCCTGTTCAGAACACGCCTTTCCAACAGTGACCTTCCTGTTTTCGCACCCTTTGCAACCTGGGCAGGCCAAGAACCTCCCAAATAATTAAATGCTCACCCATTTTTGGTAACAGATCCTCCCTGAATTTATCCTTTCCTCTCACACTTGACCGTAAACAGCAGGAAGACGCCAGCCTGCAGCGTAACACCTGGCTTGGGAATCTCCTGAGCTAAACATCCAAGTTCATCACTCACAACTTCTGCTTCCACCCAACGGCAGAACCCAGGTCAGTCGAGTCTCCTGCCACTCGCAGCAGGGTGACTTTCCCTCCCATTTCCAGTAACACCTCCTCGTCTGTCTCCTCCAGTCCTCACCCAAAGCACTGGCCGTGCTTCCGCCACGGTCTCCTGCAGCCTCTCGGCCAACAGGTGAGGCTCTCCACGGTGACCAAGGATCAGCCCCCCTCCTTAAAGCCGGCTGACTGCAGAAGGTGATCACGTCAGCAAGATACCTTCCCAGCACCACCTGGATCGCATTTGATCAATAGCTCCGAGATGGGCTGACGGATTACACCTGCACCGAAGCGAGGACATGCAAGGGGAAAGGGCCTTGCGGTTCAACTGGGGCAGGTGGGCCACGTAGACGAGGCTGAGCACTCCCAGCTGCCAGCGCCCTGCGGCAGAAGCAACCCTCCCGAGGGCACGAGCCTGCCTTTTTTTTTCCCTTTCTTTCTTGACGAGCCTGCCTTTTACAGTGGACTCAACGTCGCCAGTGAGAACCGGGGAGGTATCGGGGCAGCTCTTAGTGGACAGTGATGAGGCCACCACCATAAGTCCAGGACAGAGATGGGACCAGTAGTCTGACCACAGGGGTTGGTGGCAACACCTGACTGACCACAGGGTCCCTAGAGAAGGGCTTGACAATGGAGCCACCAATTCTGTTTGCTGGAGGAAACCCACCTTGGGGCACCGTAGAAAGATCCACAGCCTCCTACCCCGTTCCCAACTCCAAGCCAGTTCATGGATTGAGACCTCTGAAGAAGGGACAGGGTCCTTTTGAGGAAGGACCTGCCATGCAGCTGCGGTATGCACCCCCACCTTCCCGAAACCCCCCTTCAGAGGGACCTGCAGTGCACCTACGGTGTGCACCCCAACCTTCCCAAAACCTCCCCTAGGGAGACCCACAGTGCAGCCAGTGGGCACCCCCACCTTCCCGAAACCGCCCCCCCAGAAGGACCCGCAGTGCAGCCAGTGTGCACCCTGACCTTCCTGAAACTTCCCCCAGAGGGACCTGCAGTGTAGCCAGTGTGCACCCGAACCTTCCCTGTTTGCCAAATGACCTGGCCTGAGTGGGGGGTTGGACCAGAGTCTGTTTCCCCAAGACTCAGCACAGCACCGGGTCCACTCTCAGGGTCAGGGCTCTGGAGGAAGGTGAGAGTTCCAGTCCATCTCACAATGGGTCTAGTGGGCCACACACCGTCCTTTGGGTCTTTCCAGTCTCAGAGTAAATGTGCTTAGTAACGGCAGCTTCCCCTCACCTGGGGAGTAATGTCATAGAGAAAGGGCTAAATGGAGGTCCCTGACCCTCTTCCTCACCTCCCGCTTATGCACCCCCCGTGAGCAGCCCTCTAGGGCACCGGCTCTGCCTTCATGGAGCCGTCCTGGGGGTGCCCCATCTGAGTGTGCCGTCTGCCTCCTGCTGCTGCGACACCCACTGGCCACAAGACAGGGCCCCGGACCCGTGGTGTCGTCGGAAGGACCCAGAGTAGGGGACTCCGCTGGCACCAGCAACAGTGACCTGGAGCCCAAAGCAACAGGGACACGTGATGCTGGAATGCTGGGTCCTCCGGGGAGGCGGCAACACCATGCCCGTCCCAAGGTCAAGGGTGAGGACAGCAGCCCAAGGAGGGCCTCGGAGGCGGCTGGTGAGGCACGACTGTGGCCTTGGCTGCAAACTGGCTGTGCTCTGGGATGCAAACTGGCTGTGCTCTGGGATGCGAACTGGGGCCCGTGGATGGTCTGTGAACTCACGGCTATGCCAGCGTGTGCTCCGGCTGCAGGGCAGGCCTGCGGGCGCTCAGGAGCTCCAGGCCCATCTGCTGGAGCCAGCCCAGCTCCGCAGGGCGGACATAGTGCTGGCCACCAGCTGGCCCCCAGCCTGGGAAACCCCAACACCTTGACTGCTTACCGTCCAGGTAGTGGGAGAGATACCTCTGCGGGCTAACAGGACAGTGCCGTGCAGGACCCTCTACGGACATGTATTAACAAGCACCGACTGCATGGAGCAGGTGCACCACTCAGTGAGCGGGACAGGCACTCCAGGAACAGCGGCCAGCGTCACCGATGTCAACAGAGGGGACGCACCGTGGACCGTGGGAGAGCAGTAGATGCCAGTCCCGCCCCAGCATCAGGGAGGCCGCTGGAGGCAGGGACGGTAGAGCTGTCGGACAGATGGGAGGAAGTTCGCCCAGGGCGAGCAGGGAACAGCCTTCCCAACAGCACACAGTTAGAGGCCAGGAAGAGAGAGAACAGGGTGCTTTCGAAGGCCGGGTAAAACTGAGTGAGAAATCGCGATGGCGTTGGGCCTGGCTTTCCCGGGGCAGGGAGCTGCATGAGAGATTGCCACGAGAGGGTCTCCGCGGAGCCCACCAGACCCTGCTTCCAAGACAGCGCCAGCCTGGTCACACCTGTACTGGCCAGGGCGGCCACAGGAGCCAGAGGAAGGGAGGGGAGGTGGCATGGGCTGTCCAGGCCTAGAGCACAGCTGAACGCGGGAGGGGAGGTGCTGGACAGGTGGTGCTGCTGCGACCCCCTGGACTCCACTGGACATCTCACCTGTGGAATGAAAATGTCCTTGGGAGTGACACGCACAGGGGGCTTGCCGTGGTCTTCGGGGGAGAGACGTTGGGAACTGCCTGAGACTCCACTGAGGGGCAGAGGAGGGTGAGTCTGTGCCGGGGTCTGGGCAGGTGCAGGTGAGGAGGGAGGAGGTGGCTTCTGTTTCGTGGATAGCATGAGCCCGTCGGTGTTCAGCGCCCCCGCGGCAGAGCCACAGCCTGGCGTTGCCCTCGTGGGCTTGCCAGGTGTGGGGACACACAGGTTCTGCAGGTGCAGCCTAGAAACAGTCCTGAGATGAGGAGCTGGGAGAAGAGGGCCCCGTGGGAAGGTGAGATCAAGTGCACCCTGAGATCAGGGAACCTTCTAGATGGCTGAACTGAGAGGACCTGGGTCAGGGGGAGTTGCTTCTCAAGGCAAGGAGCAGCTCATGCCCCAAAGAGGGGCTGGCAGGTCAGGAACACGAGGTGGAGGGCAGGGTCCCTCTGCCACCAGCACCCATGTCCCCAGGGAGCCGGGTGGTGACAGCTTGAGCCTGTTGCATGTGGCAGCCCCAGTCTGCAAGAACCTCAAAGCCAGCATCTCAGCCACTCAAGCATGATGGACGGAGCTGCCCGGGACAATCAGGAAAGGACACACTGATCAGCGCTGGGGGCAAGTCAGGGGTCCTTAGATTAAGGATGAAGATAGAGCCGTGAATGTGCCCACCATTTGGGCAGAATTTTGTTTGCAGTGCAGCTGAACTCATGCATTCTTATTCTCTGTGGAAGGTTGAGTTTCTAGACCTTTTCTTTTACATGTTTTAAAAATAGCCTGTATCGGAACTTCAGATGTCTCAGTGACCAGTGATCGGGCACAAAGCCCAGCTCTGTCACTTAATCGCTGTGTGGCCGCGGCACGTCCTTGAGCTCGGGTTCCTGCGTCTGTCGTCAGCGGAGTGGCCGCACCAGGTGAGCACCCACGTGGCAGAGAAACAAGGTTGGGAAGCGTCCTGTCACGAGTCAGGTGGCACAATACTTACTCGCCACTCTCCCATTTCTGCTTTTAAAATTACTTCCTCCTTAAAAAAATTCTCTTACCCTCCGAACTGATTTAGATTTGTCTAGGTACACTCATGTTTAGTTAAAATGACTCAATCTCTGTTAATAAAAAGAAGAAAAATGTACAGGTGCCTCCTCTGTGCTGGGCTTGCTGCACGTCTGCATTTATTCACTGATCGCCCACATTTTTGCTCTTATCTTTGCTTCTGTTTTATCAATTACAGGGAAATTTGGGTTCAAAAGAATCTGTTGCAGCCCACATGGCCGTGACGAATGCGCCTCTGGCCCGGGGCCCGGCTCACGAGCAAGCATGTGCAGGTGGGGGCCGAGCCAGGCCCCCCGAGGGTGAGGCGGCCTCCTCAGGTGTCCTCCAGACCTGTCCCAGGGACGTCTCGCAGGCCCCAGCGGTGAGGAGTCCTGGCTCCACTCGGCTCTCCTCTCCCGCGATAGTTCTTACTGACCGGACTCTGCCCGACCTCTCTAACCAGTGTGCACCTTTGGTTTGTCTTCGGCCAGCATGAATTTGGGGACACCGTTCAGCCCGTAACACCCACCCCGTGTACCCCCTGCTCATCTCCCTCCCTCTCCCCAGCCTGAATTATGGGACCTCCCTTGATTTTTCTCTTGTTTCAGAATTTTATCCTTCACATTTGCACTGTCGCTGTTTGGCTTTATAAACGCCCTAAACACGTATCCCCTTATCCACGTTGTAAAAATGTATCACGCTGTACGAGGTCCCCTGCAACGCGCTGTTTCTGTCAATAGTTGTTTCTGTTGTTTGCAAGCCACTATTGTTCATTCATTTTGAGGTTGTGGGATGCTTCATTGTCGACGTCACTGTGATTTATTTGTGCTTTTTCTTGTTCTGGCCTTTCCAGTTTTTTACTAAAATGCACGACCCTAGAGTGGACATTTTAGCACACGTGTCCTGGTGCCCATCTCCGTTTGCTGCTTTAGAGAAGAGTCTAGAGTGAGAATCGTGGGGTGAGTGCACGATTATTCAACCCCACACTAGTTCCCAGACACTAACGAACACCCCCTCACGGCGGGGGCCTGGGCCTTGCCAATACACAGGGATCACCAGACAGCTTGGCTTTTGCTGAGTGAATGGAAGAGGTCTCGTTTTGTATAAAATTGTATTTCCCTGATGGCCAGTGAAGGGTCTTTACATCTTTACTGGGCATTTGTTCTTCCTCTACTGTGGGTTGTTTCACATCTATTAATCTAAATCTATTATTTTGATCTTATTGAATTATAGGAATTCTTTATATATTCTGCACACTAACCTTTATTGGAATATACATTCTGGACACTAATCTTCATTGTATATAAGAATCGCCGGCCAGGCGCGGTGGCTCACGTCTGTAATCCTAGCACTCTGGGAGGCCGAGGCGGGAGGATCGCTCAAGGTCAGGAGTTGGAAACCAGCCTGAGCAAGAGCAAGACCCTGTCTCTACTAAAAATAGAAAGAAATTAATTGGCCAACTAAAAATATATAGAAAAAATTAGCCGAGCATGGTGGCACATGCCTGTAGTCCCAGCTACTAGGGAGGCTGAGCCAGGAGGATCGCTTGAGCCCAGGAGTTTGAGGTTGCTGTGAGCTAGCTGACGCCACCGTACTCTAGCCCGGGAAAGAGAGTGAGACTCTGTCTCAAAAAAAAAAAAAAAATAAAAAATAAATAAAAAAATATAAAATTAGCCAGGCAAGGTGTCATGCACCTGTAGTCTCAGCTACTTAGGAAGCTGACACTTGAGCACAAGAGTCTGAAGCAGCAGTGAGCTCACGCCACTACACTGCAGTCTGAGTGACATAGCAACCCCATCTCTTAAAAAAAAAAAAAGTATAGAAATGTAACATAATCTTATTCTCCATTTCCTGCGGGTAAAGATAGCACTGAAAGGTTCGTGTTAATGCCACATTGATCAAATGAAATAGATGCATTTTTGTTGCTCTAGAAAATAGAATAAACTATAATTTTTATAAGAATTAGAAATTCTTGGCCGGGCGCGGTGGCTCACACCTGTAATCCTAGCACTCTGGGAGGCCAAGGCGGGAGGATTGCTTGAGCTCAGGAGTTCGAGACCAGCTTGAGCAAGAGTGAGACCCGTCTCTACTATAAAATAGAAAGAAATTAGCCAAACAACTAAAAATAGAAAAAAATTAGCCAGGCATGGTGACATGTGCCTATAGTCCCAGCTACCCGGGAGGCTGAGGCCGGAGGATTGCTTGAGCCCAGGAGTTTGAGGTTGCTGTGAGCTAGGCTGACGCCACGGCAATCTAACCCGGGCAATACAGTGAGATTCTGTCTAAAAAAAAAAAAAAGAAAAAAAAAATTCTTTCTATAATGGAAAATTTCAAACATGCCCAAAAATATAAGAAATAGCCAAATGAACCCCCATGAACCTATTACCCAGCTTCAACAACCACCAACTCCCTGGGAAAGAGTAGTATTTAAAATCAGAAATAAAACTAGTATTTTCTTCTACTACTGGATATGCATGACTACACTGCGTTAAAGCAGGGAGCATTTGGGGGAAGACCGTTTTACAACACTACCTTTAGCTTGCTTCTGAAGGTAGGCTTTGGAAGGCATCCATTGTAGGTTCTGACATTTTCTCATCCTAGGATAAAAAAGGATAAACCATAAGATAAATTACATTTAGAAGAGAAGCAACTGAAACAAGAATTCATTTGTCTGTAAGAGTCAGTGAATCTTTATTCAGGTTCATTGTAACAGTTGAAAAAAAGACTACTTATTACTCAGATTAAATCTGAGCATTTGAATCCTTGGATCAGCAATTTCACCTACCTTTAGGATCTAAAAGGAAAAAATACAAAATTATTTTTGACTCAAATTTTGACTCAAATTTCTTGTACTCCAATACAGATCAGCACGATACACAAAAGGATCAGTCAATATTTTTTGGTAGTCAAATCAGTACTGCTCTCTTATGAGACGGATATTCATACAGTAATCTGAAGAAAAATGGACTAAAATGATCAAACAAGTCCTTTGCCACTACAGTACTATCATGATATCTTATGACATTTATATATATATAATATGTATCATAAGAGATATATATATATCACCCCTCAATTTAAATTTAATAAAACTCAAACTTAATTTGGAGCCTACAATCACACCAAATTTACTTCAGCCCTTAAATTTGGTGCAACTTTACCTTGCTATCACATACCTTTTTGCAATCTGTGAATTATCTCACTTCTATCCACTAATGGACTAAGATTCTTGCTTAAGGCCAGACCAAACCAAAGCACAGAAATACTTCTTCTCCCCTAGCAATTGTCTCCTCTCAAGTAAATAATGCAGCATTTCTCCCAATTACGCTTTACATGAATCATTTTTATTTCCTTCCTTCCTTCCTCCCTCCCTCCCTTCCCTCCCTCTCTCCCTCCCTCCCTTCCCTCCCTCCCTCCCTTCCTTCTGCAAATATCATTGATAATACCTATTCCTTGTGCCAGGCAGTTTACAAGATGCTCAATCCCGAAAATTTCTGTTTATGCAACCTCCTTGATTAATTCTAAACAAATTATCTCAGATGTTAGAAAGTATACTGACTAAAAAAGGGGAGATAGAGTAATAAAAAATTCCATATCAAAAATTCCATATACATAAAAATACACTATGAGAGAATCAGAGAGCACAGAGATTTTTGCAAGGTATCATCAATGTTTCCTGAATGTCATATAGATATAAGTGATTTCAGTTGACCCAATAAATATTATGCACAAAGTTGTTAGTTTTAAGTAGAAACCCTCCAGAACTGTACTGTCTCATATGGTAGCCACTAGTCACATGTGGCTATTTAAATTTAAGTTAATTAAAATTAAATGAAATAAAAAATATAGTTCCTCAGTCACGCTAACCATGTAAAGTACTCAATAGCTACATGTGGCAAATGGCTGTCATACTGAACTGAACATTTCCATTATTGTTGTCTACTGTTCCAATAGAACATTTCCATTACTACAGAATGTTCTATTAGATAACACTACTCCAGAGTATCTCTTATTTAAGCACACCCCAAACCTAACCACAACCCAATATCCAATTCCGCAACTAATCTTGCAACTCAATACAATCACATTTAGCTTCGTGATGCATCTCTTCAACAAACTAGGGATAAATAAGCAATCTTTATTGCTGAGAAGTCAACAGCTCAGAGTAAAACACGCACTCACTTGCAGCACTGCTTCTTTATATTGCGGCCACCAAACTTGGGCTTGTCTAAGCAATTTGTACAAACACCACAGTCCTCAGGCACCTGGCAGCCGGGACACTGCCCACAACGCCTTGACCGTCGTCCCTTCTTTACTGGAGGTTCCTGAGGTGCCTTGTTTCTGGTGACAGGTTTAATTGGTTTGATGGGTGGAGCAAGGGGTTCAGCATCTTCTGAGCCAGCAATTGATGACTTGTCTGTTAGAGAAATATGTCATTAGTTCTGAGGGAGTATCAAATACCTTCTCGGGAGTAGAGGGGTAGATACTCAAAATCCCTTTATATCATTAGATACATTCAAAACCTCATTTTAATTGGTACTCCAAAAATGAAATACATTATAATAAAAATATTCATGTGTAGAACTCAGTCTATTTTGAATAATTATTTAAACGTTTAAAAATGACTATAACTTCCAGCTTGACGAAAGCAAAACTCCAAATACTGAAAATGAAATAGTCTAACCTAAAATCAAGAATATGAACCAAATGCTTCTAAAGATTCTCTAAACCTTTATGAGAAGCTACCCCACATTTAAGAACTATATGGTGGCCATGAGAATGCCTCACAGAACTGCAACTATAGAAAGCATAACTGATCCAGGGCCCCAGTTGCTGTGCTCTGAAATCCAGTGGTGCAAACAGGCAACACTTACCATGGGTGGCTTCCAGGCAGTGACTTGATGCAGCAGGGATACTAAAGTAGGTCTGTTTTCTGAGAGGCACAAGACTCCTCTGACAGCCAACTTTTGCTCAAAGACTTCCCGAAAGTCTTGCCAAACCTTTCTTACACTGCACAGCAGTCTAGGAAGGTTCTGCCCAAACTTCCTTCCCCCTTTCCTTCATGGGGGTCAGATTAGTATCAGTCTGACAGTTCTCCCAGCCTTCCCTGGCTACCTCCCCATATTCTTTCTCAGGCATTTTCTCTAATAAAATCTGCATGCATTTAATCTCCTCTCACCATCTGGTTTTCAGAGGACCTAGACTAACTATGAAGAGCCTACTGGGCATCCCAGAATGATCAGCAAAAAAATCAAAAGTCTGCTCAGGCTCCAAGGTTGACCTCCCTGACCTACCATCATTCCCCATGGAAGACAATATCTTTTCTCGTTCTTCCCATGGTAAGGCACTCAGGGTGGGCATGTCATCAGGAAACACAGCTCGTTTCCGGCCAAGGGCAACAGCTGCTCTTCTGCAGACATGTTTAATCCGGGGTCCTCGCACAGAGGTCTCTGATGAATCACTTTCTTGACCCTGAATACGAGGCAAGCAAAAACAAACAATAACAACCATACATATTGAAAATATAATTAAAAGGTATTATTACGAAGCCAAGGTATACTTGATCAATTTAATTATGATCTAGAATCAAAACACACCTAGAACCAAAACACTCTAGTTATTCCCAGCTGATAAATCATATCAATATATAGAAATCAACTATTTCTGCATCCTAAAATTAGCAGCAAAAAAAAAAAAAGGTCTTTAATCAAAAAATAGAAAACAACTAAGTTTCTACTCCCAATTATACTACTTCTTCAAAATTCCCCTCAACATTCAAGCTGCCAGCCTGTATCATCAAAAAGTTCAGTCCTGGCGCGGTGGCTCAAGCCTGTAATCTTAGCACTCTGGGAGGCCGAGGCAAGCGATCGCTGGAACTCCGGAGTTCAAGACCAGCCTGAGCAAGAGCGAGACCCCATCTCTACTAAAAATTGAAAGAAATTAGCTAGAGAACTAAAAAATATATAGAAAAAATTGGGCATGGTGGCACATGCCTGTAGTCCCAGCTACTTGGGAGGCTGAGGCAGGAGGATCACTTGAGGCCAGGAGTTTGAGGTTGCTGTGAGCTAGGCTGACGCCACGGCACTCTAACCAAGGCAACAGAGTGAGATTCTGTCTCAAAAAAAAAGTTCAGCCTGGTATAAATAAGGCTTATCTAACTGCAGACTATTTCTTATATTTCCTTGATCAACAGAGAAATAGGGGGAAAATAGCCTATAAATGGAAGTATAAAAGGCCATGGCTCCAAACAGAAATGTCTCACATTTTAAAGAGCCACTGCTCCTACCACCAATAGGCTAACCAAAAAACAATCAACATGGTGTCAGGAATAAATCCAATCATATTCCTGCTAGAATTCTCAACTGGCAGAATTATTAAATGTTAACCTGGCTGTCGGCTAAATAACATTAAAAATCTAAGTCAGTGGCCATCTTAACCTAGCTTGGTATCTTGGCACAAATATGCATCTACTATATGACAATTTTTTTAAAGAAACATAAAGATCAGCAAATTTTCTCAGAAAAGGCCAGTGACTAGCTCATTTTATAAAAAACAAACAAAAAAACCCCAAAACATTGCTATTCTCTGTAAAACTTTGTTAGACATCATCCTAACTTAACTACAGCTTTTCTTTCCACAACTTAAGGCTAAGTGCTTCTCATTTATATTCTGCAAAAACCTAATTATTGTGTTAATTACTCACTACTCAGAGGAAGAGAATGCTCCTCTCCAGTTTTCTAGTCTATCAGTGACAGTAAAACAATTTCACTATAAAAATGTACCTTTAGAAGTAAGTCACAGATTCCATTACACCAAACCCATGAGATATAAACAACTCAGCATTCTCTGTAGTATGGTCCCAACCCTAGTTCAGCCTTAGTTCACCACTTTCCCACATGTGCCAATCCAGCTATCCACTGTTCCTCAAATATGTTTCATACTTTTCCATCTCTACCCACACTGTCCCCTCTACTTAGAATCATATGCCCTGCCATTTTCTACCTATCAAAATCCACTGCCTCCACCATACTTTTCCTGATTCCCATAACTGAGTACAACTGAAACACTTAGCCTAAAATTTGCCCACAGAAGGGGCTCAATAAACTGTTGGTTTTCATAGGCAAGGTGGAAAAGAGTACCTGTGCTTTGGGCTGGTCAGTTTGTTTAAGACTCTTACTCTTCTCAATCTTGCAGAGCTGGGCTTTGGCCTTTTTTAGGAGGCTGGCAACCCTCTTGTCAGTCATTGGAAGCTTGTCTGCCTGAGCCAACATGGAGCCTATGGAGGAAGTGGAATGTTTAACAGTGCTAGATGAGGGAGTGGAAAGGCAGAGGGTTTTCTCCTTCTCCAGGGATGGGGCAGTTGGGCCGAGGTCCAAGTTGGTTTTTTCCAGATTTCCTCTCCCTTTCTTTATAAGTATTTTGGTTTTGACAGCTGTTGTATCCCCAAGAGTCACAGAAGCAATATCAGTCCCAGAATCAAGTGATGAAGACTTCTTCCGCCCTGTTGCTTTTTTGGCGGAAGATGAAGTGGCAACATCTTCACCAACAACCTTCTCTTTGGAAACCCTACCCACAGGATACAAAGCAGAACTACTCTGAATTTCTGATCCCTTTTTCCTTTTTTCTTTCCTTGACTCCCGCTTATTCTCTTTTTCTCTCTCTCGGTCTCTCTCTCTACTCTTGTCCTTCTCCACGCTCTTGTCAGCATCTCGATCTTTGGACAGCTCCTCGGGGGCCTTGTCTTTATTTCTCCCTCTTTCAGTCTGAGAGCCTGGGGTAAACCAAGGGAAGAGAGGAGTAGGACTACTTGATGAAAATGGCTCTGCTGGAGCACTAGTATGCTTCCTTGGTCTCTGATTTTTCTCTGCTGATTCCCCAGACTGAGTCAGGGAATGAGATGGAAAAGTAAAAGTTGGGTTTAAGGCACTAGTGGCAAGAGGACTAACAGAAATGCTTAACGAGGAAGAGACAGAAGACGTGGGGGTGAGAGGTGATAGCTCAGAAGTACTAAGCCTTCCACTTCTTGTCCTCATGGAGTGAGAAGGAGATCTTGGTTCAGATCGAATAGGACTAAACACTTTTCTTTTCCTTTTTCTATTAGATACTCCTGAAGATGACGTTCCAGCAGAAGTTCGATTACTAGGCAAGGTTACAGACTCAAATATTCTAGAGTGAGCCTCACTTGGAGTAAATCTGGGAGCTCTCAGAAGAGGGCTCCTTTTGTGCATATCAAACCTCGTTCCAGAATGGAGTGGCGAAAACAATCGGGCTGAAGCAGCAGTACCAGACGTAGAAAAACCAGACGCAAAGCCAACATCCTCGGGAGTTAGTGGAGGGGGTCGGAAATTATCAAATATTGGTTTGCGAATAAGACCTTCTTTGGCATACTTTGCTGAGGAAAAGTATTGTGGCTCTGACCTAGAATGCTTTAAAGAAGTCCACCTAAACGTCGGTTCTCGCAAAATAGATTTTCGCTTCCCTTGCATGGGAGCAGCAGAAGCAGGCAAAAATGGTGATGCTAAGGGGATTGTTGGAGGCATAAGCCAAGGTGTGTGGTCAGAGATGCTGGAGGCTGGCTGTAATGGTGGGGGTGGAGTAAGCAGAGGTGGAGGTGGAGAGGAGGAGCTCTGCTGCTGGGGGGCACTTTGAAGAGTTGACAATTTTTTAGTTGTTCTAGATCCAAAACTTCTCTCTGACACCGAATACCTTCTGCTTCTCCTGTCATTACTCTCATTTTCTGGGGACTGGGAAATAGGCAGTGGAGTATGAACTTCAGGGGTATCGCTCCGCTCTTCAGGAAGTACCTGAATCTCCTCAGAGGCCTGAGAATCTGTGGAGGTATCAACACTGGGGCTACTAGATCGAGAGGAGTCTGAAGACATTTGAGAGGAGTGCTGAGAAGCTGCACTTGATTTTTCAGACGATCCACAGGATGTGGCACTGAATCTACTATTCGGTGTAGACTCTAATCGGGCAATTTTAATTGGAGGGTCATAATCCTCATCCTCTATAAACCGCCGAGGGGTTTTAATGATCCGTGAGGAGATAGCACTGACAACAGGCATGATGAACTGCCGGATATTTTTGACCTGTGTCTTCACCTTTCTTCCTTGCAGCTGAGCTGCTTCTTTTTCAATTTTCTTTTGAGCCCCCTTTTTTGCCCTCTGCAAGAGTTGCTTAGCAATTGTTGCATCTGTCCTTTTAGAAGAAGGAATAATCCTAACTGGCTTAATCCTTCGAGGGCTTTGTCTGACAACTGTCTTATCTTCTTTTGTGAGTGGAGGTGTTCCTTCTTTGTCTTTCCGGACCTTCTGGGGCTTTTCCAGTTCAGAATTAAGGAGGAGACCCGAAGGCGTCTTTATCCTTTCTGTCGATGGAGGCCTTCCTCGCCGGCGTACAATCTGTACCCCCTTCCTTCCTATTTGAAGCTTCCCTGTCTTAAACTTAGACTTGAGAGGAGAGAGTTTACCTGCTCTTAATTTTTTAATCTTTGTAGCTTGCTGAAATGTAGCCGAAGGTGTCCGTTTAATTTTTTTCAGGCTATCTTCTTTGTTTCCCTTTGGTAACTCGGAAATGTCCTTTCCATGTGTTATTTTGATTTTTACTCCAGGGAAGGTGGGAGGTCTTCCTCTCTTCTTTTCTATACTTTTAGAATCTTTCTTCTTGATCTTATCTCCAGATTTGGTCTCTGATTTATTTAGAGGGGAAAACACAGATGGATCTGAGAGGATAGCTGAATTTCGGTCAGAGCCACTTCTAGGTCTCCCACGAGGCTTTCGAGGACTAGTTTTAACTGCATATAGAAATTAAACAATGAAGAGCATATATTTAGCTGTGCAGTTCAGGTCTTAACTAAGCTGAATATAATTTAGCAAAGGCCATTTTGTACTGAACTCAACTTGAGTCTAATGAGTAAATCAAACATCTTAATTATGCTTAGTTTCTTTTCACCAAAAATTTGCCTCAAAGAAGTCAAGCAAATAACATTCCACCTGAAAGAACATTACTTTTTTGATACAAAAATCAAAATAATAATAAAAGATTTTCAGTTGAACAATTAATCTACAAAACTGATTTTCCTATAACATTTTTCCCTGAATTCAAAGGAATTATTTAAAAAAAAAAATCTGAACTACTGCTCCATATTCTAGCCACCAAGATTAACATTTAAGAACTTGCTTCCAGTAAGTCATCCCATCTTTTTAATTCAGAATTTTGGCTTTGAACAAACTTGAATAAGGTGCTCTTCAATCAACAATATACCAACTTCCACAGGAAAAGGCTCCTGGGCAGCTCAGAGTCCTACATTTCAATCCGTTTTGCCAAAGTAAACTAAGAAAGTTTTACTTTATAGAAAAATATTCATTAATGAGACATCAGAATAAAATCACTGAACTCAGTGGCATGTGAACTAATCAGTGAAGTGACATAATGATGTGCCCATTAATCTATTCCCCTACCTAGAGGTTTTTAACTAGTTAGTTCTAAGTTACAAAAAGATTTAACCTTAACTGATGCCAACAGCAAAGCGACAATTTATTAAATCAGATTTCTATACTAGATAAATGGAATTTGCCAATTTATAAATCAGCTCAATTTGCTACTTATCAAGAGATTTAAGAAAACAAGACTATTTCTAAAATACTTGTATAAACCCATATTTTAAAATGTAGCAAGCGTTGTGTATTTTATCAAATCTTCTCTTCCCTCTTAACTTTTTCTGTTTTATAATCTGCAGTCCCCCACCCCTAGGCCACAGACCAGTACCAGTCCATGGCCTGTTAGGAGCCAGGCCACACAGCAGGAGGTGAGCAGCAGGCAAGAAAGCATCTTGAGCAAAGCTTCATCTGTATTTACAGCCGCTTCCCATCACTTGCCATCCCCCTCTAGCCTCACCCCCCACCAATCCGTGGAAAAATTGTCTTCCATGAAATTGGTCCCTGGTGCCAAAAATGTTGGGGACCACTGTTTTATATGACAACATTCTTCTGACATTAAAACCTCCTTTGACAGGCACCAAAAGAAATTTATGCCATTATGATGAACATTTTTACAATGGAATTACTTTCTAACCTAACAGAAATCAACCAGGGTCTTATTGTTGAGCTATCTAAATATAAATACATTCCTCATCAATGAACTGGTAAGACTTCCCTTAATAGAGTAAAGATTCACAAATCCATTCTCAAGACATTCTAATTATAACAAAAGTAATAGACTAGGAGATAGCAGAGAAACTATGTTTCATTTCTTAAATAATGAAGCATATCAACATGTTTTCTTTAAAAAAAACAAACAAAAAAAAAAAAACAAGACAATATTCAGGTAGACTGACAGCCAAAAAAGAAATTTAAGAGGTAACCATCATGAAAGAGTTGTGAATTAACAAAATAAAACTTCTGTTCAGAAGTACATCACAAGATTGCTTATCACTGTGGTAGACTTGAACCTGGCAACTCAGAGGACTTTATCAATTCTGAAAACCTTTTCTATCCTACTTTGAAAAGAAGCTTATGATAGACAAGTAAAAGAAGCAAAACAGAGAAGAGTCCCAGCACTGCTGCTAACTTCCCTGATCCACAACACATCCAAAGAACTCTCAAGTCAGTTATAATTACTCGTCATGCATTGTCTGGGCCTCATTTTGTCATCTATAAACAAAGGGTTAGACAAGATGATCTCTAAAATTCCTTTCCTTTATAAAGTTTTAAGATTTCATCACAACTTAAAGAGAACATTGCTACTGTCTGAATAGCAGATACTGGGACACTACTGGCTAACTCCTCCCAACTAGAATGCAACACCATCACCACTGTGGAACAGAAAAAGTGTCAACTTGGGTGTTTGAATTAGATTACTATACAGCATATGATGACTTCTAAGTGAGATTCAAATGCTAGCAAACATCACAAACTAAGTCAACATTAAAGAGCAAAAACAGCCGACAATATCATTATTTAACTAGATTGTCTATCCCACATAAAATCAAAGAAAACCCTACACAAATTCAAACGGCAGTACATATGGGGAATGCATTTTCATCAAAAGGTCTGTAGCCCTCTACTTTATAGAACTGAATCCTATAAGCCATTAAATGTTATTTGCACTGAGGATCTTCTCTTAGGAAACTGCTTCTAAGTCTAGAATTTCCAGATATTCTAGACATTTTGTTGGTGAGAATAATGACAAATATTGCT
Organism: Lepilemur ruficaudatus; assembly: GCA_963574885.1. Classification (NCBI taxonomy): domain Eukaryota; kingdom Metazoa; phylum Chordata; class Mammalia; order Primates; family Lepilemuridae; genus Lepilemur; species Lepilemur ruficaudatus. The sequence continues at coordinate 68,622 of CAUYRT010043955.1, forward strand.
AATAAATGGAAACACTCCATATTATTTTTATTTTCTTTATTTTAGTACAGCCTTTCAAGGATCAGGTAAGACAGTTTCACATAGTGTCAATATTTTATTTTTAGTTCTTTGACAATAGCAGATCAAATTTCAATAATGAAATTTGGCTAACTTATTCCCAATGGCATGTATACTACCAAATAATACAAAATGCATAAATCTGAAGATGCTCTGAGTAGCTTACCTTCAATTTGCCTACCAGGTTTCCCAATCATTCTGTGGAAACCTACTTCCCATCCCCCAAGTGGTTCCCAGAAAGAAGCACACTAAAGAATAAACCAAACGTGGTCTGACAGAGAGGCCCGTAAAGTCTAGTTCATAAGCCATTTCCTACCCCCAGTATTGGAGAGCACCTTTACATGCAAAGAAGGCAAGGGGAAGCCACAATCTCCTAACAAATAAAACTTAAAGGCACCACGTGCTTAATTGGCCATACCTGAAGGAGACCTTGTGGGACTTCGCACTCTGACTTCTTCATCTGAGCCAAAACCTAAGAACTGCTCATCCTACAACAAAGGAAAATTATTTTAAAATCAGAAGCAAAAACATGAATGTGAACATATCCCAAAGAAATGCCCAGAGGAGACACAAATGAACTTGGAAAACTAGCCTCTATATATTAATCACATCATTCAAATGGATACTATAAAGTAACTAACACTGAAATAAATGGACCCAGCCATACAGCTTCATTACAGACAAACAGAAGCTGTGTAGTAACTGAACAATGCATTGAAATGTCATCTTTGGTGCATAGTACACAGGGAATAAACCTAAATTTCAAACTATAGATACAGCCCAAAACAATTAAAGGACGACTTTAATTCAGGTAAGCAAATCAGTAAAATGGCAGAGATATATAGCCCCAATACAACAAATACTTTTCAACAAGTATTTAAGTCTACAGACACATAAAGAATAATATAAATAATACAATAATCTCTTGCCTACTAAATATTAACAGAGACTGAAAGTGCCATAATTGTCAGTTCCTTAACTCAGGAATTGACATTTAGATGTGATTTCTGTACATTTGAGATCCAGAAATTCTCAACATGCATTTTATGGCATCATTTTGAAATGCCCTGTGATAAGAGACTTAATGGTGGGCAGCAGCATTTGTAAAAGGGATCATGAATTGACCACATAGAGGGTAAAATCCTTTTACTAATAACTTATGGAAACATCTTATTTTCAGTTATATTTGGAAAAGACAAAAAGCAAAAACTTCTCCGTACCTCTCTCTAACTTTTAACCTGCCCTTTAAAAAAATACTAAGGATTCGTTTAACCTATTCTGGATAAGTTCTTAAGAAAGATGGTCTATTTAAACAAAATGATTAATAGAAATTCACTGATCCAGAGATTAAGAGCTATTTCCAGAAAGAGTCACAGAGAGATAGAATTTTAGCTTCCAGAAACAAAATCCACATAAAACAAGAACAAAATAACGAATAAACAACAAGCTTTCTTGAAACTCCAATTTATACTGAGAAGTCCCAAACTGAGTTTCAATGATTAAAGCACCTAGGTTTTCCTCTCAGAAGCTAAGATCACATGTATGTAGACAACATCACAGTGGATTTTTTGCTGAAGAGTTGTTTCCTCAATTAGTTTAAAGCTAGAGTCAGATGCTAATCTGCCTAACCACTTTTCAACCAAGAATATATTAAAAGATACATATAACTTTTAGACAAATTAGCAGGCTCATTTCTTAAATTTAAATGCTTTTGAGGAGCAAAACATTAGGGGCCAACCTTTTGCATACTATGCAACTGAAAGACAATTCTTATTAAAATCTAAAAAAGGTTTTTGCTCTGAAATTGCTGAGATTAAAGTGCTGAACATTATTTAAGAAAAGGCTAAAATTCTATTTTTCAAAGAGATTTATTTGAAAAAGTATTACAACTCTAAGAACACGTTAAACCTGAATTTAAGGAATACACACTACTTTTAAACAAATGATTTTTTTTAGAAACAGGGTCTTGCTATGTTGCCCAGGCTGGACTCAAACTCCTAGACTCAAGTGATCCTCCTGCCTAAGCCTCCTGAGTAGCTGGGACTATAGGCACATGCCACTAAGCCCGGCTTAGTACCTTTTGTAGTTTCTTCTTTCATCACTAAATTAAAAGCAAATTCTTTTTACTTTAAAACATTTAAAGTAAAATGTATTTCTTTTTTTGGAGACAGAGCCTGTCTCCCAGGCTAGAGTGCAGTGGCATCATCATAGCTCACTGCAACCTCCAACTCCTGGGCTCAAGTGATCCTCCTACCTCAGCCTCCTGAGTAGCTGGGACTAAGGTGCATGCTACCATGCCCAGCTAATTTTTTCTATTTTTAGTAGAGACGGGGTCTTGCTCTTTCTAAGGCTGGTCTCAAATTCCTGACCTCAAGTGATCCTTCCCCACCTCGGCCTCCCAAAGTGCTAGGATTATAGGCATGAGCTACCATGTCCAGCCTAAAGTAAATTCGCATTGTGAACATCATTTGTGAATAAGAAAAATCCTATCTCTTCATCTTAAAATAAGTTAAAACATAACCTAAGACATACAGAACTTACCCCAAATAAATTTCTGGAGTGATTTTTCAGGGTTTACATTTGTAGGCTACAACATTACCAAAAAAAGAAGCCCAAACTCATAAGAGCCCAATTAATCCAAAATCTTATCACAATAATGGAAATTCCATACTGCTAACTTTAAAAATGTACTTTTGGGCAAAAAAAGACATTTCAAATAGTAACCCTAAAATGCATTTTGAGGATAAAAGCAAATGAAATAGGTAATGATGGCCTGGCGCAGTGGCTCACGCCTGTAATCCTAGCACTCTGGGAGGCTGAGGTGGGTGGATCGCTCAAGGTCAGGAGTTTGAAACCAGCCTGAGCAAGAGCAAGACCCCATCTCTACTAAAAATAGAAAGAAATTAATTGGACAACTAAAAATATAGAAAAAATTAGCCAGGCATGGTGGCGCATGCCTGTAGTCCCAGATACTTGGGAGGCTGAGGCAGAAGTGTTGCTTGAGCCCAGGAGTTTGAGGTTGCTGTGAGCTAGGCTGACGCCACAGCACTCTAGCCCAGGCAACAGAGCGAGACTCTGTCTCAAAAAAAAAAAAAAAAGCAATGACAAATTACCTCAAATGCTATAAAAGAACAAAAAATCATAGAATCTTAGAATTTTAGAGGAGGCCAGTCCAATCCTCTCATTTGTTGGCAAGTGACACCAGGGAAGAGAGCAGTGGATTTGGGGAGAGAAGGGCTGGTTTAGGGTCTCAGCTCTGGCCTTCTCAGGCTATGTAATCTTAGACAAGTCACTTACTATCTTTATCTTTCAATTTCTTTATTTATTTAAGCATTGTAAGGAATAATTTATGTAAAATAACTTGGAAAACTATAGGCAACACATATACAGTGGTTCTTCTTATCATTGTTATTGAAGAAACTAAAGCTCTAAGAGGCCAAATAACTTGCCCCAGATCTTACAGTTAGCTATAAAGAAACTATGTATTAAATATCTAAACTGGGCATACAATAATCTCCCTACCATAATAGTTACAACCTAAAACTATAAATAAATATTTAAAGGAATTGAATAAATCACTGATAGTACAAAAATTGCAATTCTTTCAGCTATTGTTAAAGTCACATGATGGCCATTTTCAGATCCTTCAAGTTTCTGATTAATTCATTCTTTTCCTGCATTATCCTCATGGAATAAACTGCTAATCTATGCATTTTTTTTCACAAAGACATCTGGGGATTTCCCCACACTTACCAGGGAACTACATTGCTAAATGCATGACTTTTATGCTCCAATGCTGCAATGATAAGACAATTCAAGCAATTATACATACAATAACCAACAGGTAAAGCAACCAACAGGTAATGAAAGATTATTAATCTTTAAAAGACATACAAGAGATTCACACTGCTATGTTCATTATCAACAACCTTAGTGGGTCACTTTTCTATATTGTGAGCTTTCACAAAATATAACTATACAATACTAATTGCAGTATGCTCCAAAACAACAGAGTACCACTGAGCTGTCAATATTTAAAGTTTCCAAGTACTTTCCAAAATGACAAGAAGCATTACTTTGTTTTCCTTCTGGTTGTGTGGTTAGAATAAGGAAAGAAAAGAATAAGTAGTCAAAGAGAACTATACTTCTACTCAAGATCTTTCTTTTCACTTCAAATATAAGTAAGTTGACTTCTTGAAGAATGCTTTTAAAAATAACTATTCATTGTTTAAAGAATCTAGACAGCTTAGCCAAAAACAAAAGCTGACACTGTTATGTTAAAGAGCTCTATAGTCTTTTAACTCTGAACTTGCAAGCCTATGTAAAGAGCCCTAAAAAAATATCCAAGGAAAGCCAAGTTAAGAAAGCACTGGGAGGGCCAGTCGCAGTGGCTCACGCCTGTAATGGGAGGCCAAGGCGGGTGGATCGCTCAAGGTTAGGAGTTCGAAATCAGCCTGAGCAAGAGCGAGACCCCCATCTCTACTAAAAATAGAAAGAAACTAATTGGCCAACTTAAAAAAAAAAAAAAAAATATATATATATATAATAGCTAGGCATGGTGGCACAGGCCTGTAGTCCCAGATACTTGGAAGGCTGAGGCAGAAGGATCGCTTGAGCCCAGGAGTTTGAGGTTGCTGTGAGCTAGGCTGACGCAATGGCACTCACTCTAGCCCAGGCAACAGAGCAAGTCTCTGTCTCAAAAAAAAAGAGAAAGCACTGGGAAAGAATGCTGTAAGAGGGTGCTGCAAAAAAAAAAAAAAAAAGTCCTCCCTGTTGTACACTCTGCACTTTCATCAGCAAATCAGCCACAGGCTACTATTCCTCTTGTTCCATCACTCCCCTTTAGACAGGCAGGGTCCCTGGAGGATGTAAACAAGGTAACAGTGCTGCTTCCCAAGGATTTAGACTTGCGTAGAAATCAAAAGACTACCCTCTACAAAACAGACAACAAAAGGAGCTGCAATTAAATCCATGTTTGGCACTGTGGTATCATAAACCTGGACAGCCCTGAAGAGAGAGGGTACAGGAGACATCATGCTCCACATGACCAAGGACTTCTGGGAACTGGGCCCAGAAAGCCATTCATCACATACTTTTCCCTTCAACATGGCTTTCTCTGATGAGCACAGCATTCCAAGACAGAGTATAAGCAAGAGAAATGAAACCTATTCCTTCTGGACAATGATGTCCTTGGAGACCAGACAGCCAAGATTTCAAGATTTTCTTACCTCTAAAGATAGAAAAACACCCTTGTCAAGTTGAGCACTGTAAAATACTGTTAAATCACACTTAACTTCCAGTGATCAAGACAACAAATTAAGCTACCCAATGTCACTTCCTAAGTGAAATCTAATTGCCAAAGTAATAAACATGTAGAATTTTATTATCTGTACCCTTAACTCCAGGATAACCAGTTATTTGAGAATTTCTTTTTTTTTTTTCTGTCTCATAATATTCCTTCTTATATGTATCAAAACTCAAACAGAACAATGAGCTCTGGGTTGCAAAAGAGGATTTATTTTTTGCACCTGTCTGCAAGTCCTTGTCCACAAGTTAAGTTATTTGAGAATTTCTAAGCATACCTTTACTAATAAATTCACTTTACTCACAAATATCTTAACATTAATATTTAGGATTTTTATTTTAGTGGCAGAATTTCTTTAGTAGTTGGTTGTATTTGCAAGTGATGAAACAATATTTTTCCCATAAGAGAACCTAAATGAACACCAAATAAGAGTTATACATAATAATGTTTCTTATGAAGACATTTTAGAAAAATACACTGAATTCTGTGTTTCAAGCAATATTTGTTTACTTACTCATTCAAAAAACATTTATACACTTGTCCCGGGCTGTATGTTCCAAACGCAAAGTTGAGTAAGACATGATTCCTACTCCCAAGAAGTATCTAAGGCAAAGACAGGCAGGTGTACAATTTCAGCCTTCTTTTTCAAAAACCAAAGTCTCATTAAAATGTCACCAAAGGATAGCTGGGAGCACCTGCAGTCCCAGCTATTTGGCAGGCTGAGGCAGGAGGATTGCTTGAGTCCAGGAATTTGAGGCTTCAGTGTACTATGATCATACCTGCGAATAATCACTGTGCTCCAGCCTGGACAACACAGCGAGATCCTATCTTTAAAAAACAAAAAGTCACTAAAGGATAAAACACTATGTAATTCATATTCTGGAATTTAAAAAATTGTTGAAATCTTGGAATAATTCATTCTTCTTCCCATATAAGTATTTGGTTTGTAGAGAAATACTTAACAAATTGCAAAATTCTTCCAAAGGATGTGACAATGTGTATCTGTGCCCCCAGTACTACAACTAGGCACCGTCCAGTGTTAGAAATCAGACTGAGTTTAGGTAATGAAAACCTCAATCATCTGCAATGATTAGATGGGACACAGCTAGTAATACCAGTGATCTGATAAAATTTCAACTGACAGACCTCAATGCTTTTCTCCCTACCTCCAACTAAAATGCATAGCTTTTAGTTCTGCCCTTAAATTCTTTCCAATTAAAAATACACTTTTCCCACTTTACTACAGTCCGGGCAAAAACCACTCAGAGTTCTACATTTCCCAGGCTAAGGTGGAGGTTCCAAAGCTACTTTGAAAACTCCTCTATTAAACAAGCTCGGCCACTCAAACAAGGCCTACAATGATTCTACTCTTATCTTCTTCTCTTTTCTACCAAGATCCCTCAGCACTTCAGAGCACTTAATTAAGAGGTAGGTATCTCAAACACTCCCCTTTCAGTCGTATCTTAGCATTATTCTGTCTCTAAAATCTTTAGTCTTAAGAGTTTGAAAAATCACATTACTTCAATTACAAAATTAATTTCAATGAATCAAGTGAAAATAACATCAATAACCACAGACAGTATCAAAATCACTCCTGATGCACTCCTTTTTTACAATGCTTTGTTTTAAAAGCTTCTAGTTTTTGGTGTCATCGTGTATCACTCAATCAAATAAGGGAGCCACAGGAGAACTAAGAGAATTACTGAGAACAACTAGAGTTGAAGAAACATCCAGGAGGCAAATTGTGCATCTTGGCAGCTATAAGTTTAAAAAGAGTAACACTTCCCCTTTGAGATTTTATTCCAGTTAGCTATCACTTCGGCTGGCACATTTCCCTTGTGCTGCTGCTACAAGCTCTAAAATACCAAGGTCTTGATGTTGCATTTTAAAGACATGCACAACACACGATGAGTGGTATTTATTAATTAACAGAAGGGATTTTTTAAAGTGTAGCTGGGCACATTGGGGCGCGCCTGTAGTCTTAGCTACTCAGGAGGCTGAGGCAGGAGGATCACTTGAACCCAGGAGTTCAAGGTTGTAGTGCCAATGATTGCACCTGTGAATAGCCGCTGCACACCAGCCTGGGCAACACAGAGAGACCCCATTAAAAAAAAAAGCGTTCACATTTTTTTCTCTAGAGTGCGTACCCTTTGAGTATAGGAACAGTTTACTTGCTCATTTTTGTATTCCTAATATCTGATACAAATTTGGAGCCCCCCCTAAGAAATCTGGAACCTAATAAAAGTTTGTAAAATGCAATATACTACTCAAAAAACATTAAATACCTACTGTAATAATAGTACTATAGTATAAAATACTGGTAGATTCCAAAGGATTAGACAATATGATTCTTACTTTTAAGAATACATAGGGAGCAAACTAGGCCGGGTGTGGTGGCTCACACCTGTAATCCTAGCACTCTGGGAGGCCAAGGTGGGCGGATCACTCAAGGTCGGGAGCTCGAAACCAGCCTGAGCAAGAGCGAGACCCCATCTCTACTAAAAATAGAAAGAAATTAATTGGCCAACTAAAAAATATATATATAGAGGAAAAAAAAAATGAGCCAGGCATGGTGGCGCATGCCTGTAGTCCCAGATACTTGGGAGGCTGAGGCAGGAGGATCGCCTGAGCCCAGGAGTTTGAGGTTGCTGTGAGCTAGGCTGACGCCACAGCACTGTAGCCCGGACAACAGAGTGAGACTGTCTCAAAAAAAAAAAAAAAAAAATACATAGGGAGCAAACTAAAACCACAATGAAATATCATCTCATACCTGTTAGAATGGCTATTATCAAAAAGATGAGGCCAGGCGCAGTGGCTCACGCCTGTAATCCTAGCACTCTGGGAGGCTGAGGCGGGCAGATCACTCAAGGTCAGGAGTTCTAAACCAGCCTGAGCAAGAGTGAGACCCCGTCTCTACTAAAAATAGAAAGAAATTAACTGGACAACTAAAAATATATAGAAAAAATTAGCCGGGCATGGTGGCACATGCCTGTAGTCCCA